>VDFB02039992.1:0-27142 GCA_007258455.2 Sequoia sempervirens | reverse complement strand
AGAGATAACTTGCCACATCAACTGACTTTCATTGAAATCACCATTTGAAAACATGCAACATAGCCTCTGATATGAGAACTTTATTCCACTGTAGCCATCTAACTACCTACTGTAATCTCCTAAAATCCCCTGTCATATTGCATTCGGGAGAGCCTATTTATATGCTAGCACTTGAACAAACTCATCATTTCGAAACTCCATGTCAACCAACAACAGTATTTTGAGTTCTCACATGTCAGCCAAAAGCCATGTCAGCCAACCATTATAATCGAGCATTCATGTAGGCCACAGTGCAAAAATTATATCAATCATTCGCTGAGACATCTGTGTAAGCATGCCGAAGGAAATTATATTGTTGTCATCCCGTGCTCCTTCTGTTTTTCCGTGACGTCATGATTTTGGTGATACATCTCACATATTACATTATGTTCTATCGAAACATATTTCTTTTTTGCTTTCCATTCGCCGAGACACAAGGAGCTTCTCACTGAAATGCACTTTGTTCTAACTCATTGTCACTGTAACTTAATGGTATCGAGAAGACCTCCTGTATAGCACACTATGTCTTCCCAAAAGTCTTCGTCACACATTCTGGTCACCGTGACATTAGGTTTTTTTTACCGATGAGTGCCCATCTGTCTCATACATGTCATTATAACATCCAACTATCAGGGAAACCTCACATAGATTACACAATGTTTTACCGAAGGCTCCTTTTATTTCTTGCGCGTCACTGTGACATATCACCATCGGGGAGACATCTTGTAGAGAGCTCTTTGTTTTACCAAAATTCACCTCGAGATCATTCATGTTCACCAAGACAACACCCATCATATACCAAAAAATTCACCCCTTGTATATTATCAGTGAGACCCACTTGCATTGCCAGGACTTACTCCGAAGCAAACATCTCTCATCGACGAGCCCTTTGATAGAAACCTCCATGCGTGAAGTCGGCGAGATCGAAGGTCACTCGCCGAGACCTCATCCCGATAGCTCAAACTCATACCGATATGTTCCTTTAGTTGCCGGTCGGGGAGACATATAGCACTTCACCCAAACATTACATCGATAACAATTAGTCTTATCGATAAACCTTCCACATGTATATAGTCGGTGAGACATAAACCATTCGCTATGACCCCTCACCGAAGTATTAAACTCTTGCCGATGTGAATCCTCCAAATGCGGGTCGGTATGACATGATATTTTCAATGAAACGCTACACTGAAGACCCCTGGCTCATGCCGATAAAGCCCTAGTCACCGAAACAACACGTATGTCATGCCAAAAGATGAATGCACGAGACTTGTGATCGTCGTGACATCGGATGAGTCCTGCCGATAACCTACAATAGATATATGTTAGCACAGAAGCATAATGGGTCGGGGAGACAGTGATGAACTCACGTCGAAGTGGGACTGCAACGTGAAAAATGTAGACTTAGATGTTTTTATGGGAAAAAAATGGGCAGAATGAAATGAAAACAAACCCAAGTGCTTAGGATGATGACTATATGGAAACTTAGGGTTACGTAAAACATGTGAAAAATATTCAGAAATTTACAGCCCCAATAGGGTGAATTCACCCACTATCCTTCACCTTCTTTATTGGGAAAATTTTCCCAATTAATGGGAGAATTCGCCCACATCTTCTTTGCCCCTTTCATCAGGTGAATTCACCCAATCAATGGGGGAATTCACCGAAATATCCCTTTGCCCCTCTTTTCGGGAAAATTCACCCCATGCACTGGGTGAGTTCATCCAACTTGCTCCTTCACCTTCCTTTTAGGTGAATTCTCCCCAAACCTCCCTTCTCCCATGCACTAGGCAAGTTCGTCCAACCCTCCTCTTTTTCCCCCCCTTTCGGGTGAATTCACTCATGTAACAGGAAAATTCACCCAACCCCCCCACACCCTTCTTTTCAGGTGAATTCTCCTTTACAATGGGAAAATTCACCCCACTTGACTCCTACCCCTTTGTGGGAGAATTCGCCTCTATTAGGGGTGAATTTTCCTCTCATTGCACCTGGAAAAAGGGAAATTTTTCTTGATGGATGGGTGAAATCGCCCATCTGCCGTCAACCCAAAATTTTAGTTTCCTAGTCTAGCCCAACCCCAAATTTACAATTCATAAAAATTACAAATATTAAGAAAAAATTCACAAAGAAGGGTTTTAGAGCTAACCTGGCGAGGTATCGCATGCTCGTGGTAGAACAGGCACACCTCATCGCCTCGATGGATGATTACGCCATCAATGAAACCCTCGTCCTTGCTGTCGTACTCATCAGCCATCCTTCTCACCCTCTTCCTCTCTCTCTTGTTGAGTCAACTTCAAAATGTGCAAATAATGAATAGTAATTTCTAAAATTACTATATATCTCATTTCCCTCTGTTTTCACTTTTTAAGTTTTGGGTATTTTTACCCTTTATTTTACCTCTTTTTAATTTAATTAATACCCTTTCTTCCATAGGCCGCCATTTGTACCCCATTTGTCTATTTTCCTTCCTTCCTCCATCATGTCCACTTCCTTATGAGATCGGGCCATCTCCCTTTATTTTCCACATTTGGATAGCTTGCACAGCCTTTCCCACATCGAGGCATCACTTTCTAGTCCCTTCTTCTATCGAGTCAACTGCATTTTATTTTTCTTTGAAACACGGTTATTCTAAATGTAGACATCTGAATTTGACCACTCCTGTATGGTCGAATTCATCCCCATTATTCATCTATCCCGCATCCTTCATCTATGTTAATTAAATAATTTATTTGATTAGTATTTCCTCTTTTCCTAAGGTTCCTAAGGTATTTAATTTAATAATTAAATACTTTATCTTTTGTCCCCTTTCTTATTTAAATTAAATAAATGCTTTTATTTAATTAATTTAGTCATTTGGCCTTTTGAATTTAAATCAATTTTTTAAATTCAATTTTTTTCTCTCCTTGTCCCATCCTCTATAATCCCCCTCTAAACTAGATTAATTTAATTAATCCATGATTAGGATGTGCACACGCTTAATTAGGATTAATGTCACATCCTCCATATTTTTTCACTTGCTCCAATCTTTCATTAATCAACCTAATCATCTATTTGCACAACCCTAATTCCATGATTAGGTCAACCTAATCCTTATGCCATTTATGGCATACCCCCAAGTCAACCTTCATTAAATGCTTTCTCCTTTTGGAGAAGGAACCCCATTCCCCCATGTGAATTTAAAATTCACATTTATCTTCCCCATGCCTTTTTGGAATTTTTAATTCCTCTCCTTTTGCCCATGAGGATATTCAAAGAATTTAAAATTCCTCATGTGTCACATCTCCCACATCAGGACAAGGGCCTCCTTTATGAGGAGATATTTCCCCAATCCCAAGGTACCTTAAAGTACCTCCACCTCACCTTCCCCTTGACACATCATTGGACACTTGGCAAGATGTGAGGGCTTGTGAGTCCTCAACTCATCCTGGCCTTTGATCTTGTCCATGGTGGCTAAATCCTATCCCTCCATTCCTTAGAGGAATTTCTCCTAAAATTAGAGGATTTTTCTTCATTTGCAACAATCAATCAATCAACACTAATTCAAGCACTCAAGCCTTCAAGCATTCACACACATCCACCATTTTTGCAGCTTTGAGCTCCATTTGCATCCATATTGTGCATCTACCCACATACCCACTTACACCATTGCATTCCTCATCTCATCCTCTTCGTTTTGCATCTAATTTCATGCTATTTTCCATCCAAAGGAGCACACAATTGAATGAATCAACAGGGCCAACCAACCAATCAACCTGGACAAGGTAAGTCACTCTCTTTTTTTAATTTTTGTTCAAGTTTAACTAGGCTAATTGTTGAGGTGTTGTTTGTGTATTTCCTTGCTTGCTTGCATTCATTTTCATTTCTCATTTTAGACTAGGAGATTTCACCCACACACACCTATACCTACCCCCCTAGCAACAAAAGTAAAGCAACCTAGTGGACATAAATCTTCCCATGCACCATCCATGTCTTGTCTTCCACTAGTTCTTTTTGTTCCTCCTACTTCCCCTATGACAAAAAGAGGAAAGGAACCAATAATGTGGGCCATGGATTGTGCACCTTAGATCTCTCTCCCTCCACCTATTGAAACTGATGTTCCATCTATCCCAAAAGTGAAGAAAACTCCACAATCAAAGATAAGTGATACCCCTCTGGTAATTATGCATGGATATCATCATTGATGTAATCACTTGTGTGTGAGTGTAAGAATCATTAACATTTGTCAGCCTATCAGAAATTTTCTTTAAAAATTCCTGAATCTGAGCACCCTCTTCCAATGCGACCACATCCAAATTTGGTGACGTCTTCTCCTCCATTTCTACTATTGGTCATTGTCTCTTCTACATAATCTCTTATTCCTTCTTGAGATCTTGATGAACCTCACCCAAAAAATGGTACAAGTGGTCCTAGCTCGTTTAACATAACCACCTCTAATTCCAAATCTTCTTAAAATTCCACCATTTTTAGAGAAGATTCTTCACTTTCTAATATAATTTTATTAAATCAACCACAAATTTACATTGGAGTTTTATTTGATGAAAATGTAAAAAGGGGCCTATCTATTGAAAATGTAAAGGGATCTATTGAGTTAGTTAGGTGGTTTTTTGTAAGAACTTTTGTACTTCATCGAGCTATAATTAGAGGTTTTCTTCCTAGTTCTTTCTTGCCAGTATGCTTGCTTGAACTAGGATTTTGTACTATCTACTATTTAATATATAAAATTATAGTGGCTTGCCACTTTTTCCTAAAAAAAAAACCACAAATTTACATAGAAGAGAGGCATGATTGAGGGCCAAACATGGAAGAGTATCCTCCTCTTCCCCTTCTAGTTCATTTTCATTTTCTTTCATTATTATAGAAATTTGAATTAATGAAAGACATTACCAAATTTTAGTAGATTTTTCTAAATGCAAAGACTTGAATATTTTTAAACAAACGAGAATGAAGTATGTGAATGGAATTTATTGCTTTTGAATCTACAAATACATAAGAAAACATATAGTTGAGAGAAGGTTAGGTTGTTTACTTTTATGTATATAGAAATGGTGGATTCGAGAAATTTTGATCTTTTCTTCTCCATTTCCAAGTGTCATCTTGTCATAGATACGCAGTGTATTCATGTGGTCAAAGTTACAACAAGCTACGATGTGGGTACAAAAAATTGTTACATGTTTTCTCAACATTACTTGCAAGAATTATTTGTCTGAGGGCTTTGAAATTTGTCACATTTAATAATATTGTTAAGGGAATTTATGTTTAGTTAAACATTTTATAGAACATGTACATTTTCAAATGTTACCTAAAAACTTGTGCCATAGTCTTCCAGGTGATTGAGATAAGAGGATCCCATTGGATATTTTGTGAAGGGAAGATTACTTGAGAATAGGATCCTATTGGAGAAACTTCCTGATATGATTTAATCATAGTACTATAATGATACTCTATGCTCCTAATTCACTATTATACCTAAATATAAAAGGAAATATTCTTGAAGAATATGAAGAGAGGAAGAGGTTTTCCAATTAATTGAGAGAAAAGAGATCCTATAATTGCAAGGAAGAATCATAATTGAGATATCAACTAATTGATGATAATGGAAGACTTTTTATACTTGAATTTGGACGAGGCATACTACATGATTTTGCAACCTTCTAGAATAATATGTACATTGTCAAACAAAGTTTGTTACCTAAAAAAAAATTGCATCATCTCCTAGGTGAAGAAGAGAAGCTTTCTTGAGAATATATATGTCAGAGGGGTCCACTACCTTCGTCATTTGTTGCCTCCGCACCCACTACCCTTATTTGTCGATTGTTCAAGGATTTAGTAGCCTTCTTCATCGAGTTCTTGAGGTAGGTTCGCCGTTCATCCTCCCACATTGTTGTTTGGTGATTTCACGTTTAAATGATGAAAAAAATAGGGTTAAAATATATTCATTTGATAGAGGACTAGACCTAAACAAACCCATATGATAAAATTTCAAGAAAACCTCCAAATCATCATAAAATTGAATCTGAAGCTCCCACATCCTAGCGTCATTCTTCCCACAGAGTGCTCTCACCCTCTAGACCCAAGCCTCCCCACCGTCGTTTAGAAAAATTCAAATTCAAAAAAAATTGAAATGATGGAATGTCTCCCTGGGCCCACAACCCCAGATCTCCTTCGACAGATTATCGTTGGGACTTAAAATGAAACTTGAAATCTTGGCCTCCATTCATACTTCCTAGGTCCGCTCCTGTGGGATTGTTTCCCTGGGATGTTGTATAGTCTTCACCATTTTCAAATGGCCATCAGACGACCGCCTTCATCCCTCCAGGACCTAAGCATCCTTATGCCACATGAATGACACGATGAAGTTTAAATTCCTTGGCTTTCACTGAGCCTGCTCTATCAGATTTCCATCAATAGGACTCCATCCCTTCTCAGCCATTACAAATGGAAAAGCCAACCCGTCCCTCCAATCCCTGGAGACTGCTACTCTGATCGCTGGTAGAGTTTTGAAAAAGGAAACTTGAAGGCCAAATGCAATGTCAGGTCTGGTCCGTCGGGTCGCTCCCACCAGAATTCCACTTAGTGCACACCATTTTCAAATGGCTATTCTTGAATGACTTCCCAACCCATTTGATTTGAACACTTAAATGACTAACATAGTTATGCCGTCTATATTTTGAACTCGTAGGTCTTGGACCCCAGAACTCCATCCTCAAAATTTCATTTTATCATAGCCATTTCAAATGGAAAAACTTAGATGGCTTTCCCTCCTCATAGCTCTAAGTGCTCAAATGATGACACAAATGACCTCCAATCTGGAAAAAAGTCTTGACCCACATGCTCAAATTGAACCCTCTCCTACATGAAACTTTCAAATCATTCAAATATGAATTTGGGAGAAACCATATGGAGTGCCTTGTCTTGCTTGCCCTTTAAAAATAGCAATCTTACCAAGGAAGTCAGGCCATGTAGGCCCGGGTTGACCAAATTACCTTCAATAAATTGTTAATGGCATCTCAAAGTAAATGTTTTATTTCATGAATGATGTGTTATCTAATCTGACGTTATCGATAGGGATTTTGGATAACATTGGTGTCTTCATGATTGATTGTGCTCATCATGCCTTTGTTTGCAAGATATATGGAATCGGGTGTAGGACCCTCGGGGGCAACCGCAGAAAAAGACAAAGGAAAGAAAAGTGATAGAACTCCTCATGGGAAGGAGGAAAAGGATCAAATGAAATACTAATTCCTAGGGGACCCTTTGCATTCAAAGGTCATTATATATTGGAAAGAGATTAGGGATACTAACATTGGGAACATCGACATCGATGAATTTAAACAAAGAGTTAGAGTCAGCCCTAAGATGAAGAATGCAAGGTTGATCAGGAGCAGTGGAATTGCTAAGGTTGAAGGATTTCCTCCATCCCTTGTCTCTCCTAAACTGGTCATGGCTTGTAGGAAAGCATACCAACCTAAGACCCAAAAAATAGTAGATAGAGAGGGGAACATTTTGGCTGATATGTTAGGTGAAGCAATAACAAAGACTTTCCACATCCCTACCTTTGGGGAGATGGAGCTTCCAACAATAGATGAATGCAAGGAAATGTGGGATTAGGACTTGGTTGGCTATAAGAAACTTACAAATCAGTATTGGCCCAAAGAGAAGTGAGGCAAGGCTATGAAAGTTCCCCAATAACTCTTCCACAGTGATTTCCATGATGATTATCATGACCTAGTAACTCTATTGAGCAGAGTAATAGGTCTTCCCACTGCGACATACTTTCAAGAATGGATGGTCTACTTTGTAGAGAAAATCCTTCAAGAAAAGGAAGAGGATTCCACGTAGACCACATTCTACTGGGGGAATAATAAGTGGCCACTTTCACAAGCATTTTATGAAAGTTAAAAAGACCTCCAAATTTTATATACATCCTACCTAGTTTACTTGTTGGCTGAATGGAGGTAGTACAGTGGAGTGTTGAGGCACCTAATGAAGAATTTGGTCATGCATTGAAAGTTTATGATAGATACCCTTAGCTACAGTTTAGAAATTTCAAGAGAGACTATTGTAGAGTGAATGAAACTTTCATAGGTCACATTATCAAGTTACTTGGAGGTGATTTCAAAAGGTGAGTCTCCCACAATGCTTGGGTGTTCCTCAAACAATACACCTTTTGTTCATTTAGTACCCTAAATTCACATACATTCGGGCCCAAGGCTACACAAAAAGGCTGAATAAGCTGCCACAGTATCCTAATGATTGAATTATATTGTTAGAACTCTCTCGGAAGTTACGACATGTACATACTCTCCTCAACAACAAGCATTTAGTGGGAATCCCCTATCCCCTTTCTTTTGGTCAAGGGATGTTTTAGCTACACACCTCTCAATGTGTAGGGAATTCTAAGAAGGAGCTAGCAGAATATCATTTCATCCTTCACACTACTCGCCCACGAATGGTCCCATATGGACACATAAGGAAATCACTAGGACCCTACTACGCCCATCTGCATCACATTGCAGATTTCTAGGTGAATTTCCAAGATGATAAGGAGGTATGCAAGAGGAATTACATGTGAATGAATACATACTTTGTGGAAAGGGTGAATTTGTTTCCTATCCCTAATCAAGTTCAAGAAGATGAAAGCACAATCATGAACCCTAGGTATAATGCAGTTGCTAACTTGTCGTTTCCAACAATTGATTGGGATAAGCAAGAGGTCAATGACCTCAATATTATAACCAAGCCTGTCAAGGCTCACACCATATAATGGGTCAATGGAAAAGTTGCTCGATTAAAGGAACAAGGGGTTATCCTGACATATCAAGGGCTCAAAAATGAGCCTAGTGCAGCAGACGATGGGACTGCTACAACCTCAATAGGAGAAACATCCAAATACCCTCCACTCACAAGGTCAAGAAAAAGGAAGCAGACTGAGGAGCAGTAACCCAATCCAAACATATACATAAGGAAGACCTCAGAGGGTGAGCCATCACAGAAACACAAAAGGTTAGGAAGCATTGCAGGGCTGCTACTATTCAAGAAGCTCCTCTCCACAAAGGAGAAGCAATGGAGACAAATCAACCAAAGTCTCCACTAGATGCCTCTGATACTACTACCCCTCCGTCTATTTCTAAAGCCATGGTTGCCACATCCCCACTTGTGGTTGAAATCTCGGCCCACCTTGCTTCTTCTTTGCCAATTGGGCTAGTAGTAATAATTGATTCCTCCTCTGTTACAACTTCTCCACTTTCCTCCGCCTCCATTTCTCCCACCACATCACTTCCACTGGAAGCAACAACAATACCAATGCCAATGCTCACACTCCCAGAGGCATTCTCGTGACACATGCAGAATGTTCCCTCTTAGATTTTCCAAGTGCTAATAAATCCTACCATCCAAGCTACCTTAGTGTAGGTTCTTGCCAATGCTCCTCCCTCAAAGCCTCCAATAGAACCACTAGCAATGGAAGTCACAATGCAAAAATATGAGTTAGAAAGGTGAGAGATTGAAGCAGCAAGAGCATTAGAGGAGGAACTAGATGAGTATCATGAACACTCAAAATACCAACATTTTCAAATTGACGAGGTGGTTCGTGAGGAAGAAGAAGCAAAATCTTCTGAAAGAGAAGAAGAAGGAGACACCAGTGCCAATCATATCATATAAAATTTTGATCCCGACATTAAGGAAGAGTTGGCAAGACAACTAAAGGATGTCAAAGAGGAAGTGGAAAGACTACCTTATGAGGAAGGAATGCAAGAAGATGACAAGGTGGAATAAAATGTGGAACTTCCTATAGATGAATAGCAAGAAGAAGGCCTCGAGCATGATGATAACATTCCTCTCTATGAAGGACAGGAAGGATAGGAAAAGAAATAGCATAAAGATGTACCACCTCCACATAAGGAAGAGGAGAATATAGAAGAAGATAAACCTAAGGATGAGGTTCAAACTGACAAGAGCCCCAAAATAGAACAACCTAAGAAGCACATGCATGAGGATGAACAGGATAAAAAAATTGAAGAAAAGGAAGAAGGGGAGGCTAAGTGAGAAGAAGGCCCAAGGAATGATTTCCTACTAAGTCTCCTATCAAATGCCTCGTGTTCATCCGAGCCTCTGATGAGGAAGAGGGAGAAGGAATTAAAATGAGGAAAGAAGCTCTCAGATATAAAGAAGTAGAAGTCTAAAGGAATGAAGAGGAAGGTGATCATGAATCACCTAAAGAAAAGTCTGTAATGTCTGAATGGATTGAAAAGAAACTTGAGAAGAGAGCCCCCACCTTGAGTGACCCAAGAGAAGGGCTAAAAGCTATCTTATCTCAGGCACAAATCAATACCAAAAAGGAGAAGAATCCAAAAATCAGATCCAAGGTGACAATGGATTGTTTCGGATCTAGGACCATCCAAGTTGCAATGCCAGTAGTGGGAGTGGAAGGGATAAGCTACAATGTCTCCACTATTGATTTAGGAACAACCACCAAAGAATAAAAGGTGGAGCACCTCTAGGAGTTTTTTTCCACAGTGGTGCATCTGATACAACAAGATAATATTTCGAATGAAGAGCTTAAGGCACAATTGGCTGACTTGACAGCCTACATCCAATAGTGGTCCTTAGTGGAGGAAATTCCAACCATGTCTTCAACCTCACCATAGTTGTTGTCCAAAGAACAAATAGATAAGCTCAAGAAGAGAAAGAACTTGGATAAGACTATAGAGAGTTGGTTCTAGTAGGTCCTATATGTTAGGAACATGGGCATCGGTCATGTTGTTAGGACAACAAAAAATTCTTGGATCTACAAGTCTTTTGAGGGTATGAGGAAACTTTGCACTAACATCCCAAGGAGATATGAATCCACCTACCCAAAGATTGAGGCTATTCTAAAACTATCGAGCACGACTTGGGAAAAGGAGCTTGCATTTAAGAAGGATGACCACTGGTTGGTGGATGTATGGAAGCGAGACTTTGTGAATCAAAGGAAAGGATGGAGAAAGTGCTTGATAAAGTTGATCCAGAAATTGAGTTGGCTAAGGAAATTAGAGAAGATTGCACTTGGTACTTAAAGTTGATGACATGCTATGATATGTCTGTCGTGCAAATTGATTCAAAGAAGATAAAGCCCCATTTCTAGAAAATGATGTAGGACGAGATTCCAGATGAGATCACCACTGATTTCATGAGTTTTTCAGCTTGATCCTTCACCCAGTTAGAGCTATTTAGGGACCATGCTGCTAAGTATGATGAAAACTGGGAAAAGCTCACCAACCAATCCAAAGAATGGAGTTATCAAGCAATATGATCTGAAATTTTGGAAGTTGATAAGCTCCAATTGCTAATTTTAAAGTTCATAGAGTATGCAGCTTTGAAGAAGTAGGAAGGCAACCCTATTATTGATGAAGAGTTCCTAATGGAATAGCTACAAAAAAAGGGAAATTAGCTGAAACACAAAGTGCTACAGTGCTACCACTAGAAGACAAGATAGGGATAAGGACAAAGTTGTATTTTAAAGTGCAATATATTGTGGGGTAGGTAGAACCCTAATTTGTAATGAATCTTGGCCACACAATGAAAATTAATCTTGGCTATTCATTCTACCTTTTGGACACTATAAATAAGGGGTCTCCTCTTATTTTCAAAAGAGAGTTGAGTTTTTGTAATGACATGCTATAGAAATTTTAATTGAAATACATTAACTTTGGTAAATTTATGAGTTTCTCTACATGTTCCATGATTCATCTCCCATAATTAAATTTTTTAGTTAGATTTTCTTTTTTGTTTTAGTTTGTTTCAGGTTGCTTTGATAGATCTGGTAATGTTGTTATGTGGTTATAGAAATTTCAGCTGTGCAGATGCCTTCTTAGTCCATACTTTTTGTTGTTTGTTGCTGGTAGATGGCTGTGTAAAGTTAGTCTGGACTTAAATTCAAAGCTGCTCTACATTTTTATCTTTTTTCATGCATGTATATAGTGAATGAATGATGAGATATTTGTAGAGCTTAGAAGATAGCACAAATTTCATGAGACTGAATTTTTTGGTTAAGTGAATTTTTTTTTGAAGGAAGTTGTCCATAGTAGAACCTCCATGATCACTATTCATAATTATTTGTAGTTCCAAGAAACTCTCCTCTTCCCTACTCCTTTTTCCTCTTTTTTTTAGAAATATCCTATACTAAGGTTCATTGCACATTGTAAAGCCAAAACTTAAGAAAACATTGGAGTTCCGAACTGCTACTTGAACCTGTAGCAAAGTGCATATCAACTTCCATCCCAAGGAGCTTCAATTCTCATGATCTAATTCATTCTATCTAGCTTCGTAAGTCTGGCTTGTGATTACCAGCAAGATCACATCAAATATCAACTAAGGAATTCCATGCTAGTCATGACCTGACACCTAAGAGAACTTGGGGTGATTTTCAACAACTTGTTGTTGGAAGTCTCCTTTCAAGAGAGGTAGTACACCTACGTATTACCTGTATTGAAAAAGTGTGCAAAATGCACCCATCAAGAGAATTGGAACTAGAAGGAGGGCTAGGCTAAGCTAGATTGAATTGGATCATTCTCCCTTGAAATGTTTTAGAGAATCCTAAGATCGACACCAAACAAAGGAGAGCTTCAAGAGTTGTAACCCCCCATAAGGGCTAAATGAACTAAGGGAGGGGACTCTACTTCTTCCTCTTCCTCCATCACTTCCACTTCCCTTCCACCTCCACCTTGCTTCACCATTCATCCAACATCCACCTAGCCACTCCAAACTGCCATCAGACCTCATCCTTTTTGTAGCCAAGAATTGATCCCTCTCCTGGCTGTCCAAGTCCAGGGTGCAGTCCAAATAGTAGCGGCCCAAGTACAGTCCTAGGTTGTTGTCCTACAATAGGTGCAAACCTAGATTACTACCCCTCAATAAAAGGTACAACCTCCACCGCCACTCATGGCTTGGTTAGCCCAAAATCCTCTCTGTTGCACTTCAATGCCTATCATGACATGCCCAAAAATACTGAAAGCTTTTGCACAAAGTTCAATCCTCACGATCCACAAAGGACGTGTTAGAGTAAAGTAATTAATTAACTTTACTCTCCTCTTAAGACTTCACTTTATGCACATATATTAGTCATTTAATAATTAATATTAATTATTAAATGCACTCACCGTAGGGTTAGGTTTTCCTTTTGGTTTTGATCTCCTTTTATAAGGATTGATCTCTTCTATTGTAATTCACTTCTTGATTCATTTTTTCTCTGATAATACATTTTGTACATTGTCAGAGCAAAACCCTTGTTTGTTTCCTATAGATTTCTTCCTTGTGACAGGTTTTTGCATGCAGGTTTCTTGGGCTTAATAGATTTGTTTTTCATCAAATCTTACATGGTATCAGAGCCAAATCTGTTGTAGCTTGTTCATGTTTGAAGAAAAAAGGGAGCAAGGGTTTGACAGAAGAAATTTGGGATTCTTCAGCTAATTTGAGAGGTTCTAGTTGTAGTTTTCAAATCTGGTATTCCTTGCCCAACGTTATTTTTTGTTTCTTTAGCATTTTTTACAAGCACATGCATGTGAAAAGGCATTTTTTTGGGTGTCCTTTGTGTTGCTCATAGTGGTGTCCTTTTGGTATCATTTACCAGACTTGCACCTTATTCCTCTGAATGTTGTGCATGAGCTGACGTTTGTGTTGGCAGATCTGAAAAGGTAGAACTTCAAACCCCCACGGGCACTAGACTTTGACTTGAAAGTTTTTTTACCTGCGATTGATATCTAGATCTGCAGTCTATTTCATCAGTAAATTCTTCAGGTACACAGAGATTTATCTCAATCATCTACTGCTTTCTATTGTTTTCTGGCTTTTAGTTTGTACTGGGGATTGGATTTTTGCATTGTGGGGGGTGTTTTTTTCTTACTTTTTGTCATTTACATCAAAAAACCAGAATCTATAAACACCAAAACAAACAAAAAAACCCCTTCTGCATCTTTCTAGTTCTGAAAGACCACTAAATAATAATAAAAAAATTCAGAGCAGTTGAGGCACAGTTCACAGGATGGCCGATAGATCTATTGAATCTCTCACACCCCATAATTATCACACTTGGAAGGGTCGCATGATGACTCTTCTCCAGTTTCGAGGGTTATGGTCATGTTTGGATGAGGTTCAACCTCAGTTGACTCGCACCTTTGAGGTTATACAGCATGGGAACAATATGAATCAGACTATGGGATTGATGGCTTTGCACATTTCCGATAGTCTCCTGTTTCATCTTGATGGTTGTCTCACTCCTCGAGCCATTTGGACCAAGTTTGATGGAATTTTTGGTACTGTCAATGAGTTCAGAGCTTTGCAGCTTGAGGCCGAGTTAACTTCCTTGGTACCTAATTCATTTCCCTCCATTAAGGACTTCCTGATGAAGTTCAAACAGCAAAGATCTATCTTGCAGGGTTGTGGAAAGGTTAAGACTGATGCAGAGTGCATCTTCCTAATCATCTCCAAGCTTTGGGGTCCATTTCAGGTCTTCTCTTCGACCTTCTATTCCACCATGGATGCCTTGGGTGCTCGACATGTCATGCCTACTTTTGAGGTCTTTTGTGATCGTCTGACTCGTGAGCAAGCTAATCTCAAGTAGATGGATTCGCTTTCAGGTTCATAGAACCAAGTGTTGGTAGCCCAGTCCTCTAAGGGAAAACAGAAGTAGAAACCAAAGCCTAAGAAATATTTAGGGGCTAATGAGAATCCCTCCAAGCCACCACCTAAGTTTGATTCAAAACCACAACCCAAACATAAATCTTTGCAGTCTGGTGAGTCTTCCTCCAAGACTAAGAAGAAATCTGGTGATCCTTGCAGTTTTTGTGGTAAGGAAGGACATCTAGTTTCCAGGTGTTGGAAATGTTTAGAGGATTTAGAGGAAGCCATGCAACAACATAATATCAGTGCACCTCAGCCTCCTTTACAACCCACAGGGAAAGGCCATGCTCTTTCTGCACGAGCATTGTCCTCAGAATCCACTTGGATTCTAGATTATGGTGCCTCTCACCATATGACACACACAGAGGATTTGGTCACCGCTCTTGCCCCTACAGGCACTAGACATATTGTATTTGGTGACTCAGCACAGCTTTCAGTTTAGGGTTTAGGTATTGTTTCATTGGATGGTGATTGTCTTCAGGATGTGCTTCTGGTTCCTGCCATTTCAACAAACCTTCTATCTGTTTATCAGATTTTCCACTCTGGCTCTGGTAAGACAGTTGAGTTCTCACCACATGATGTGGTTATTCGAGACCTTCATGATCCTGACTTGGTTGTGGCTACTGGGAGTGTGGATTTTGCATCACGCTTATACAGATTTGATGGCTTTGAGAGTTCAAACACTATTGGTTCCTCTCTTATACACATGTAGATTCAGTGAGCAGGCTTTAGCATGAGCGTTTTGGCCATGTCAATTACAAATATCTACAGTAGCTGAGTACTCAGGCACTTGTGATTGGGCTCCCATAGATTTCTTGTACTAATGGTGTATGTCAAGGTTGTGTCCTTGGAAAACATCATCGAGATCCTTTTCCTAAGGGTCGAGCCACTCGTGCTAGGGCACCCCTAGAGTTGGTACATAGTGATCTTATGTCCTTTATGACTCCTTCCTTTTCAGGGGCCCGCTATGTGCTCACTTTTATTGATGACTTCTCCAGACGTACATGGGTGTACTTTCTTAAGTACAAGTCTAATGTCTTTGACTCATTCAGGACTTTTAAGAAATTTGTGGAGAAGCAATTTGGACTTTCTATCAGGAGGATATGCATAGATAATGGGGGGGAGTATGTTAATCAGGCTTTTAGAGATTTTTGCACTGAGCATGGTTTATAGCATTAGTTTACAGTCCCTTACACCCCTCAGTGGAATGGTGTCGCTGAGAGAAAGAATAGAACCTTACGAGAGATGGCAAATTGTATGATACAGTCTTGAGCTATGAGTTCTTCATTTTGGGTTGAGGCAGTCAATTGTGCCAATTATATTCAGAATCAGATGCCTCATAAGGAATTACAACATATGACTCCTGAGGAGGCTTGGACCCATGTCAAGCCTGATGTTTCTACATTCTGAGTTTTTGGTAGTGAGGCTTGGGCATTTATTCTTGATGCTCAACAGAAAGCCATGGAGAGGAAGAGTTGACCACTCATATTTGTTGGCTACTGTGAGGATGTTAAGGAGTACAGGTTGTTTAATCTTGATTCCAGAGAAGTCTTGTTTCAGCGGGATGTCCAATTTGATGAGCGTTATCCTCAGATGGATTCTCCATCACCAGCTTCTCCCTCATTGCCTACTCCTCCCTCTTCATCTCTTGAGGATTACTTATCTCTTGAGGATGATGTAGATGATGATCCACCCTCTCCACCACCACTAGCTGCTCCACATTTGCCTAGGTGGGCCTGTGTTACTGTTGAGGCAGCTGGTTCTTTGGTAGGTGATCCTTCAGATACTCGTCATACTCGTGCTCAGACATCTGGTTCTAGTCTTTTGAGTCATGCTATTTCGGATGATCCTCAAAAGTTTTCAGAGGCGAAAGGTCACCTTGAGTGGGATAGGGCCATGGATGAGGAGTATTCTTCTTTGATGAAGAATCAAACTTGGGATCTTTGTCCTCTTCCTAAGGGAAGAAAGTTGGTTTGGTGCAAGTGGGTGTACCATACCAAGTATGTTGCAGATGGTTCTATCGATAAGTATAAGGCACGTCTTGTTGCAAAGGGGTTTTCTCAGGTAGAGGGTATTGACTACTCTGAGACCTTTGCTCATGTCACCAAGATGAACTCTATACGCCTTGTACTTTCACTTGCAGCTTCACAGGGATGGACAGTGTTTCAGATGGATGTGAAGAGTGCTTTCTTGCATGGAGACCTACATGAGGAGATCTATATGGTGCAGCCTCAGGGATTTGTGCAGGACACTTCTTTGGTTTTCAGACTTTGGCGTTCATTGTATGGTCTCAAACAAGCCTGATCCGGTGGATATTTTCAGTGAAAATTGAAGTGTCTCATTTCTCTCCAGAATTAGCACCATTAGAAAGAGCTCAATGTCCTGGTTCCAACGCAACTTGAACGGAGCGAAAAGGAGTCCGTTTGTGCAAGTTATGGCCAGTCAAACCTTGGGTCAAACTGGGATCACGGGCGTCCAGGGAGCGAAAAAAATGATGTCGTCAAAAGTTGTCAAAGTTGGCATCATCGCGAAGAGCTCACCAAGACGATTACGACGGCGTTTGTTTCGTCGAAATCCGACATCGTATGCTCAAGATACAGCTAGTCAAAGTTTCAGGTTGACTTGGCGGACTTGAAGGTATAGTGATGACGTCATCATCCGTATAGCTGACGTCAGCATGTGGTACGAAATCTGAAGTGGACCAATCAAAAGTTGACACGTGGCAGTCCGTACATGTCGACGTGGCACGATGATGTGGCAGGTGACGTCAGCAAGGTCAACGAATTATGCGTTGACACGTGTCATTCGTAATCCAGTTAGCAAATACGTGGCAGGAACAGTTAGCATCCGAGTTGGTAGGACACGTCAACGACACAGTCAGCAAATGTGGCCAATCGGTGTTTGCCACGTGGCACCCTGGCGATACGACACGTGGCCTCTCTTCTATCCTTCGGCGGTTTGGATATTATTTGCATTTGTTAAAAAAAAGGGTTATTCAAACGGCCCGGGGGATTCAAACAGACAACCTCACCCGAGCGAAACGTCCGCGCCGACCGTTGCACCAAAACCAGCGCTTTCAACTAATCATGGTGTCGGGTTTGTTTTGTTAAATTGGACAGTGGAATCCGTTGGAAATTGTGTGGCCGGCGGGAGTTGAACCCGCACCGGCCGGGTTGTTAAAAATAATACTCACCGATATGCCATTGTATATTTTCGACATGTTAAGGGCATCGGTTGGTTTTGTTGAGTGTTACCAACTGAATGCCTAAAAATTAAAAAACGAACTCCCTTAAAATAATACTATTCCCCTAATTTTATAAAAACAAAACAACAATTATCACCCAAAAAACAAATAGCCGACAAGGCTTAACCAAAATTCTATTAATTTGTAAGGTTATTATAACTTGGGAGATTATTAAAGATTTATTATGAAGAAATGGGGGGATTTTTAAAGATTTATATGTGTATAAAGGAGATTTGAAGATATTATGGAGAGATAAGGAATATTTTGTAAATCAATTGGTTAGTAACCAATTTGATTCATTTTTTTGTATAAAAAGGGAGAGAGTTAGGCTAAGTGTGATTTTGAAGTGTTTTTGGAGGAGAATTTTGGTGAAGGAATTTTGGTGTTTTGTCTAAGCATTTTGGTGAAGGAATTTCTGGTGAAGCGAGAGGAGGCTATTCTGGAGATTTTATTCTTCATTCCTGCACTTCGAAAAGTGGCGCTGTGCGGATAGGGGTGATTTTGTAACTCATTGTACTTGATTTTGGAGATTAATCGGATCGGTCGTACTCTATTGGAGCCGACCCGGAGACGTAGTCACGTTTGTGGCGAACTCCGTAATCAAACTCTGTTTGCATCTCTCTCTTTCTTTCTCTCACTTTCTTTCATTCTGTTGTTATCACCTTGTCATTTTAATTATTTCCATGAGTTAATTTTGATGTTATTAACTTGGAATAATCATTGTAAAAGTTAAGCATTTCAATACTACAAATAGTCTAGATCCTATACAGATCAAAGCCCCTCAAGCTTGGTATGAGAAGATGAACTCTTTCTTGCTTTCCTCTCACTTCACATGTTGTCATTCCGATCACACAGTGTATATTCAGCGTTAGGAGGGTGATCTTTTGATTCTTGTGCTATATGTAGATGATCTCATTCTTACAGGTAGCTCATCCTCCATGATTTAGAGTGTTCAGAGAGCTTTGATGGAGTAGTTTGAGATGACAGATCTTGGTCTTCTGCACTTCTTTCTGGGTCTACAGGTTATTCAGTCTTCGGATGGGATTTCCATATTTCAGGAGAAGTATGCTCTTGATATGCTTCAATGATTTGGCATGCTTGATTGCAAGTCTGCCCCCACTCCATTTCAGTCAGGTGTTGTTTTGTCTTCCACTCATTCTACTCCTTCAGTGGATCCCACTTTATACAGGTAGTTGGTTGGCAGTTTGTTGTACCTGACACATTCTCGTCCTGATCTTTTTTTGCAGTTGGTCTTGTCTCTAGGTTCTCCCATGATCCTCATGAGAGCCATTGGCAAGCGGCCAAACGTATTTTGAGGTAAATTTGGGGCACCACCCATTATGGCATTCACTACACTTCAGGATCCCCTCACATCATTGGCTTCACTGACTCAGATTGGGCTGGTGATGTCAATGATCGAAAGTCTACTTATGGCTTTGTTTTTTGCCTTGGTTCAGGGCCTATCACATGGTCTAACAAGAAGCAGTCTGCTATTGCATTATCATCTACAGAGGCTGAGTATAGAGCAGCAGTGTTAGCCAGTCAGGAGGTTTTATGGCTTTGACAGTTGATGACAGATTTTGGGTTTCCTCCAGATAGTCCCACTATTCTTTGGTGTGACAATCAGAGTGCCATTCACATCTCTCGCAACCCAGTGGAGCATCAGCGGACAAAGCACATTGAAATCCACATGCACTTCATTAGGCAGTTGATTCGAGATGGTTCTCTCATCTTGGAGTACATTCCTATAGAGGAGCAGGTTGCGGACATCTTCACTAAACCTTTGGCATCTCCGCGCTATCTTCAGTTGCGCTTCATGCTTGGGGTGAAGGAAGTTGTCCTTGGGGGGTCTTAGTGAGGCCTTCCTTCATGTTTTTTTTCAACATGTTTCTTTATCTCTTTTTGGAGAGGAGTTTTTTCCCACTATGTTTTCTCCTTTACTCCACTTTATATAGATTTTGTTGTATTCGAGTACTTGATCAGGCCATGTTGTCGGGACCCACAGTTGCATTGTAGTTCCTTTGCTTTCTTCTACATTGTTTGTAACTGCATTGTAGCTCATCTTAAGGGGGGGTGTTAGAGTAAAGTAATTAATTAACTTTACTCTCCTCTTAAGACTTCACTTTATTAACATATATTAGTCATTTAATAATTAATATTAATTATTAAATGCACTCACCTTAGGGTTAGGTTTTCCTTTTGGTTTTGATCTCCTTTTATAAGGATTGATCTCTTCTATTGTAATTCACTTCTTGATTCATTTTTTCTCTGATAATACATTTTGCACATTGTCAGAGCAAAACCCTTGTTTGTTTCCTATAGATTTCTTCCTTGTGACGGGTTTTTGCATGCAGGTTTCTTGGGCTTAATAGATTTATTTTTCATCAAATCTTACAGGATGATTGAGGAGCACATCAGGATATTTTAGACAATGTTGAAAGGAATGCAGGTTAATCAAGAGGATGTGGTGAGTAGAATTTTTCCATACTCATTGGGAGAAGATTATTTCTATTGGTACGTCAACTTGTCAGCTAGTTTCAACACATCTTGGGACTTGCTGGTGAGTGCCTTCCTAAAAAAGTAGAAGATTCCCATCAACCCTTTGAAGTTGTACCAACAATTTATGGCTATTGGTAGAGAATTCAGAAAGCTGATAGGCTCCTTCAATGACCAATTTCACTGGGCGTATTCAAGGTTACAAACTCCTTATGCACTTAATGATGTTAGTGTTCTTCCTGTCTACTATAATTCCCTAGATAACCTCACCTCAACACTTGTGAAAAGAATGAATCAACCACCTGTTAGGCTGGTAGATGCTTATGCCGAAGCTATTAAGGCTAGCATGGACTGAGGGAAAAATATTTTTGGCCCACTTCCTTCCTTGGGGTAGATTGCTCATCATGCATAGATACAAGGACTTAACCAGGCCCTCCAGCACCATATGCCTCTCATGAATTTTGTGCCCTAGTTATCTATAGTCCCTCATCTAGGGCAGCCCATGAACCAGGCACCTCCCATACTTGTAGCCCCAACAATAGTAAACTTACCATCATGCTCCCCAATAGCAGCAGACGTATCCTCAACATCCTCAAGTACCATTGTACCTACAAGGGCTATAATTCCCTCCAACACATCAAAATCAATCGGTAGCCCCACCTGTTCTTCTACAAAACCCAACATCACAATTGAGTAACACTGAAAAGGATCAACTTGATGAGTTAATGGAAATGATTAATAAAATGTCCACAAAAATGATATATCTAAGAAATCAAAACAACTAGCTACAGGCCTCCCAAAAAAGTATTCAGGCCAATCTTAATAGAGATAATAGGGATGATCAGGATTATAGAGATGATCACCATGCCAAAACATCTTCAGGGTAGAATTATGATAGAGGGAAAAATTCAAATCATAACTTTGAGAGGAGACCTTCCCAAAGATAGAATCAAACATGGAATACAAGGCAAATAATAGTGGTGTTCCTACTCCTCTCGATCAACCTGCTAGCACATAGAAGACCACTAGTAGAGTCTATCTTGCTAAAGCAGCTCTATCAAGGTGGTGCAAAATTCACAAGACTAGCAGAAACTTTGATTTGGACTGTCTAGAGCTCCTTACAACAGTAAAAAAGAATTAAGTTGAAGTTCAAAATGTTGTGGACAATGCTGGATTTCGTGACCTAGTCTCGTCTGAGCCATATGATTCTTTCGTGCTTGTGGTCAATCAAGCCCCATTCCCGAGAAGTGAAAGCAACGAACTTGAGGACACAATTTCCTTTCCAAAGACTAAAGAAGTGAAAGAGGTAAGTAACAGTGAAGCCTTATCTCAATTCTTTGACTCAGTAGATAATGGTCCTCTAGATGATGAAGAACCCCATGAGGATGAAGTACACATGTTCCATCAAAGAGCTACCCCATATTATTTAAGAAATAGGCAAGTAGGGGGACCATTCACTACATCCACCCCACCTAATTACTTCACTACACCACCAGATCCAAATGCTAGTAACAACCCCAGTTTCCCTCAAGTTCCCACATAGTATTTCAACAAGGATAGGTCATCAGATCAACCATACAACTAGCCAAAAAATTAGGCTCAAGGCTAGCCCCAAAGTTAGTCAATTCAAACACAAATTCAATCTACTAGCTCGCCCATAGGTAGGCATTTTGAATATGAAATTGAGCAAATGGGTGAGTACATCGCAGAGGAGTTCAAGAAGGTTAAAATCAACCTATTTGATTTTGAGTTACTCAAGATTCCAGTTGTAAGGCATGCCTTTTTTAGGGTGATTAATGGAACCTCATCCTTTAAAGCAACACAAGAAACATCAGCAAAAAGGGTCACCTTTGAAGAACCTAGGTAAGAATCCGAGACATGAGAAACCATAGGAAAAGGAAGGATATTCCCTCAAATTATCCCAGGGGAGAACAACTCACAAAAGAATCCAATCAAAATAGCAAGAAAAACCTAACGGGTCAGTCTTCTGGGCAGATTAAGGATAAAACGAGTGATAAGAACAAGGTTCAAGTAGCCCAAATAGATACACCTATGGGTCTTTTGCAAGGAAAGTTTGAAACCTCACCTTTCCTCACTACCATATGGATATTTGGAAAAAAATTACACAATTTCCTACTCGATTCAGGAGAGTTCGCTAATATTATGCCCTTGGAAGTGTGCAAAGCCCTTGGGATTAATCCAACACCTTCAAGGAGGAAAGTGACCCAGCTGGACAAAACAAAGATCAACCTAGTGGGAGAGATGAATAGGATCCCAATGTAGATTTTTGTGGATCTAAGGATATAACAGGTCATTGAAATTCAAGTGGTTGATATCCCTAACACCTACAAACTTATCCTCGAATGAGACTTCACCAAAAAATTGAACGAATATGCTACAACAAATCATTCTCATATGTTTCTACCATGGAAAGGGTTGCCTAACCAAATTCGTATAGACTGAGAGCCTTGTATGAAGTACATGATCATGGAGTATAATAATACCAATGAGGTAATGTTTGTTGAGATGGAATTGGGGAATTATTGTCCCTTTTCCTGTTAAGAAGAATTCATACTTCAGGAAAAACTTGTTGTAGAAGTACTCTTGGTGTAATGTAGCCCTCCAACTAGTATTATTCAAATGACTCAAAGTACAAAGATGTTGGTAGAGTTAGATGAAGAACTAGATGAAGACAACAACTTGGGACTACTCAATGGTTTCCAAGAAATCATGGAAAAATTTGTAAAGGATCATCTTAGTCTAGGTGCTCGAATCGATTTCCAAGATCTCTTGTTGCCAAATTGGTGCATAATTCACAACGTTGCCCACTCTGAGTTTGAGTGCTACCTATGCCAAACAATAGTAGATCACGTCAAGGGATTAGCTACTCCTCCAAGAGAAATGTTGGAGGAAATTTTGGCAGAACATCTTGCCCCTAATCACACTGAATTGACACCTCTCCCCAAGGTTGTGGAGGTGATTGTCTAGCCAAAGGAGAACGAAGGCCTAGTTGGACCCGACATCAAGGAGCTTTCCAAGTTTTGGACACTGCGATTTGACGAGTCTAAGAAAAAGTAGGGAACCAGTGTTGGATTCAAACTAATCAACCCAATGGGTAAGACCTTTCTTGCTACCCATAGGTTGCAATTTTATTGCACTAATAACATAGAAGAGTATGAAGCCTTAGTGCATGGTCTTCTTATGGTCTTGAAGAAAAAAATAAAAATGCTACAAATTTTTGGAGACTCTGAGTTGGTGGTAAATCAAGTTAGGAAATTGTACTCATGCCATAACTGAAGACTTGCTAATTACAGACATCAGGTTTGGGATCTCTCAGAAGGTTTGGATTCTTTTAACATTTAGTTGATCCCTCATTCTCAGAATCATACATTCAATGCTTTGGCTCAAGCATCCAACACATTAAAACCACTATCTCTTTTTGGTCTTAAACATTTCACAGTCGAGCTAACATCTACTTCATCCATTCCTGATAATGTAACTCACTTTCAATTCTTCAATGATGATAAGGACATCCTCGAGTTCATCACAAGCTTCAATGTATTTGCCACCCAGATAATAGATGAAGCTAATCTAGAAGAAGCTGAACTAGACATAGAAGGGGTTATCAACCTTAAGACTAACACAATCCCTAGAGGCATGCTTTAGCTGGAGCACATATTTGACTTGGACCATATCAAATATCAAGACCAACAAGCCAAGAAGGAATCCATTAGCAATCAACGTGATGTTCACAACCTTTGGACAACTGAGGAAATCAAAAATATCCTTTTTGGAAAACTGTGCACCACCAAAGAAAATAAAGGGATCATTGATGCTCTTCAAAAATATCATGATTTGGTTGCATGGAGCTACGAAGATTTGAAGACCTATGACACCTCCATCATAAAGCACACTATCCCTCTCCAGCCTGAGGAAAAACCCTTCCGAAAACAACATTGCCCTATCAACACCTTGTTGGAGCCAATTATTTACAAAGAAGTGTAGAAGTTGTTGTCAGCAAGGATTATCTTTCTAGTCCAGCACTCCACATGGGTCACCAACTTGGCACTAGTTAAAAAAAAGAATGGTGAGATTAGGTTGTGCATGGATTTTCGCAATTTGCACCAAGCATTGGAAGAGGACAATTATCTGGTGCCTTCATTAGATGAGGTATTGCAGATTGTTAATGGTTCGCATATGATGTCTTTCCTCAATGGCTATTTGGGGTAAAATCAAGTAATGGTGTAGTACAAAGACTGTCATAAGACAATATTCACCACCAAGTGGGGTACTTTTTTCTATAGATGAATTCCAATTGGGATCATTAACGTTGGCACAACCTTCCAATGTGTTATGGACATTACATTCAAATATCTTATTGGGAAGTGCATCATCTACATGGATGATCTGACGGTGTTTTCAAAGAAGTAGAGTGATCATGTCTCGAATCTATGTAAGGTCTTTCAAAGGTGCCGAGAGTTTGGCATCTCCCTTAATCCTAAGAAGTGCATCTTTGGGGTTATTGAGGGGAAATTGCTAGGGAATGTTATCTCAAAGTGAGGCATCTCCATTGACCTAGAATGCATTTAATCCCCACTGAAGATTTAGTTACTAGGCAGCAAGAAGGAGCTCAATTCCTTCTTTGGAAAGATCAACTTTGTCTAAAATTTTATTATAGGTTTTGCTGAGATCATCAAGCCCCTCAATGTAATGTTGAAGCAAGATACCAAGATTGAGTGGACTCCCGAAGTGAAGAAGGAATTTGAAGAAATTAAACAGGAAATAGTTTAAGCACACGTGCTGGTTAGTCTAGACTATTTGAAGCCTTTCTACATCTATTGGTTCACTTCAAATCATTCATACACTAACATTCTGACCCAGAAAAATGATGAAGGGAACAAACACTCGATTTCCTTTATGAGTGCTCCTTTGAAAGATGCTAAACTGCACTACCACAACATAGAAAAACAAGCATACGCCCTTGTTATGGGAGTGAAGAAGTTTAGGCATTACATCTTACATAATAAGGTGTTCGTTGTAGTTCCTGACCCGACCGTGAAGACCTTGCTTATGTAGAATGAGTTAGGTGAACAAAGGGAGAAGTGGGTCATGTTGTTGCAAGAGTATGACATGGAAATCTAGCCAATGAAGTTGGCGAGAGGACAAGAACTTACTCAAACAATTTTTGAAGCAGCAGCTGATGTGGGGCCTAAACTCACAATGCAACAGTACCAACTTGAAGACGTTTCCCCTGGGGAGTGCTACAAAGAGGTCGTTTACTATTTGTTGAATCATAAGTGTCTGGCCCACCTATAGGGAGTTCAGAAGCATGCTCTCCACCTAAAAAGAAGTAGTTAGATGCTACAAGGGTCCATATTATATAAAAGGAATCATGAAGGTATCTACTTGAGATGCCTTGGTAGAGAGGAAGCAGATCGAGTCATGAGGGAGTTCCATGACAAGTTCGGCATAGGTCATGGATCTGGACCATCCACTGCACATTAGATACTAGGGGTAGGATATTATTGGTCGATAGTCTTCAAGGATGCCCATAGCCATGTTCACTCATGTCATATATTTCAAACCACCGCAACTAAGGAGAAGAATGTTGTTGCCCCATTACAACCTATTCTGGAAGTGAGACCGTTCATGCAATGGGGTCTTGATTTCATTGGTTCGGCAAGCCCTCCGTCATCTGTAGGACACAAGTACATTCTAATCGCTACTGATTATTACACTAGGTGGACAGAAGCAATTGCATGTAGGCAATGTACAACTGAGGTAATCACAATTTTTTTGGAAAGTTTTATTTTAAATTGCTTCGGTTGCCCTCATGCATTGGTGTGTGATAATGGACCCGTGTTTGCTTCGTTGAAATTTGCTGGCAGGGATTTTGATTATGGGATAGCCCTTCAGTTCTCATCCAACTACTACCCCCAGGGCAATGGCCTTGTTGAATCCACAAACAAGAATTTGATAACCGTGATAAAAAAATTGCTAGATAGGAATCCCAAGGATTGGTATACCCAGCTCTGATTCACCCTTTGGGTAGATTGTACTTTCCAAAAGGCTTCCCTTGGCAATTCCCCATTTCATTTGGTTTATGACTTAGAACCTTTCTTTTTGATCCACTTGAAAATCCCCACCCTCCAATTTATCAATGACTTTTACAAAGGGAGAGACCATAGAGAGGCTCGGTTAGTTGAGCTTTTGCACTTAGAAGTATGAGACCGTGCAATAGAATTTTTTTCCAAACACCAGGGCATAGTCAAATGATGGTTCGATCGACGAGCCAAAATTAAGGATTTTAGAATTGTAGATCTGGTCTTATAGTGGGACAAGGCCCATGAAAAGAAAGGGGGACACAACAAATTTGACAAACTTTGGCTTGGCCTCTTTCAGATAGCTGAAATTTTGGGAGACAATACTTTCCATCTAAAGACCCTTACTGGTGAGGATATCTTGTTTCCTGTCAACAGGAAACATTTGAAGCATTACTTCCAAGTATGAGCTTGTGTAGAGCTATTCCTATAAATACTTGTACATAGTTTAGATTAGGTTGCCTTTGGTTTGTTTTGCATTTGTGGCTACGCGTCATTCCGTTTTGTCCATTTTCTAGTTGTTTTTGCTTTGATGAGGGGCTCTCCATTCCTGATGCGGTGGTCATGCTTGTTCAATGAATAGTACATTTTGTTTTATGTCCTTAGT
>VDFB02039991.1:58931-90314 GCA_007258455.2 Sequoia sempervirens | reverse complement strand
ATTTCTTGTTTGACACAGTACATTTTTTCCTTAATTTCCATTATACACAGAGCCAACGACACAATGGCTGTGTGGACCATTTCTTAAATTATCTTCATAATCGTTGTCTTATAGCTTTAAGGCTTTGTGATACTGGCTTGCATTAAACAATGCTAGTGGACCTGCATAGTCTAGATTACAAAAAACACATATCTATCAATAATGAAGGCCTCCGCCATAGAAATCAACACTAGTGATAAGACTGGGGTTTGGGTTGACATGTTTTGTCAAAAATGGCTAGGATATTGACTAAACATTGCAATATGCATGTGACCTTTAGTAAAAAAAACAATGTATTTACATTTCAACAATCATGCACGTAATACTATGATATCAATTATTTTCCACGACATAAGGCTTGTTGCTCGTGACTTTACAATAGCACTAAAAAAATCTGCCCAAACTTGAACATAAACATTACAGAAAGGAAATTTCATTTGAAACTTCCTTGCATGAATTGGAAATCAATAAAAATAACTACGTTCCAATGCTTTGAACATCATTTCCATGCAAAATTGTTATCATAACAATGAACAAATGCATTATTGATTAACTTGAACTTTGCAATAGTGTCATCAAATTATGCTTCACCACCCTCTTTACTATTTTCATTTTTTTCCCAAGCTTTGTCTCTTAACGCAAGCAACAATTGACAAAATTAGGCCTCACTAGATACATTGTTTTGAAAAGATCTTTGAATTTATTCTGGAAAAGAGTTCCTGAGAGTATAATGTGTCATTTTGAATTAAGCCTTTTGCATGAATTCCATATTTTTGATTGGCAACTTCAAAGAAAATTGCTTTTAGAGAGTGCATGTCTACTTGTTCTAGATGGAGGTCATCAAACTCGAAATAGTAAATCAGATATATGGATTTTATGCAAAAGGGTTAATTCAAAACTACACATTATACTCTCAAGAACATTTTCCTAAAATAACTTCAAAGAGATTTTCAACACATTGTATTTGGCGAGACAAAAAAATTCCAATTCTTGCTTCAGTAAAAATTTGAAAATATACTCGATACCTGGTAAAGTTATGGCTATGAGCGGGATCTACAAGCTAGACACATTCTTCATGGATGAAATTGGAAATAAAATTCACAATGGAAAGGAGGGTGGAGAAGTAGAATTTGATGAAACTTCTGCAAAGTTCAGGTTAATGACTAATGCTTTTGTTCACCGTTGTGATGGGAAGAATCTAAACAATCTTCCTAGAGTAAAGGATTTTACTGTGATTTTGAGAGCATGTTGTATACAGTAGATTGTCTATCGACATGGCCTTGTCTACATTTCTTTATTGTGTGTGGGAGACATCAAGTCACTATATCTCATGCAAATGTTGCAACGACAAATCTTCAGAGTCTTAGAAAAAGTAAATGGAAAAATACAACACCTTATGGCTTTTGCGCTATGGAAAGCAACAGACACCTTTTTCCTTTCTTTGCAAATCATTGTATCATATGCTCTTTGAATACATGTAGCTCTGCATTGCATGCACAAGGGATAGGATGTCTTTAGCCAATGCATAACATATAGTCACTAAATTTCATCTATTGTCAATAGATTCAAGTGCAAGTCTCATTAATGGCTTGTGTTGTAAAGTTTTGATCCTATTGAGCAAAGGGTTATTTGCATTGTTTACTCATTTGTTGAGATTATTTGATGAGCCCAAAATCTTTGTATATTGACAAAGTTTATATCCATCATATTGTTATAAAAAAAATAGGCATTTGTAACTTCCTATATCTTTTACATTGCAATTTTTGCCTTGTTTATTCATTTGCTTGGATTGTTTGAAGAGACTCAAATCTATGGATGTTGGCAGGAATTATGTCTAGCATCTTTGAAACAAATTCACAAAGTAAAAGACCAATATCGTTCAAATCATAATGGGGGGAAATGGAAAGAAATTTCATCTAGTTTACCAGACTTCTCAAGTAGGTTCTGAATGAACATGACGTATCCAAATGCATGGAAGTTGCAATAGATACATTTTTGTATCTCCACAACTCCTATTTCCCCAGCATTGTTGATGAAATAAGTCCTATGGATTCTCAAAGTCATTCATTTTGTAATACGGCTATCCAGAGGATTTATATCTATTCTATGCATAAAATGATATATTGATAGAATCAATGCATTGCTCCATGAGGGTGAAATATTTCTCTATCCAAAGGGTTTATATCTATCATGTTGTAGGCAAAAAAGGACATGTTTCTAAGTGCCCATGTCTTTTACACTGTCATTTTTTTGTGTTGTTTATTCATTTGTTCAAACTATTTGGTGGGGGTGAAATTGGTATTTTTCGACAGGCTTTATGTCCACCATCTTGGAAGATAAAAACAATGTGTTTGTAAGTTCTTATATCTTTTACACTACCATTTTATAGCTCTACACATCTTCATTTGTATTGGGCCCCCTTCTATTGCAAATTATTTACCACACATGAAAAGGAAAAATTTAACCATCACCTATTGTTTTATTGCTTTTGGAAATATTTCATGTCTTCCTAACATTCTTTGATATATTCTTCTCTTTTGATTTATGCTTACTATTATTTGTGGCTTCACATGTGATGTTAATTAATGCACATTGACAAGAGCATTATGTTGCACCCATTACTCATTCATCTAATCTTCTAACTTTAGCACTCTTCTTGTATTTGCCTTATGCTTTCATATCTTTCTACTTGCATATTATTGTCAGCATCAGAAAGAAAAAAGTTTAATTAACTCCTAATGTTTTGTTGCTAAATTGCAAATATCTTTTGGACTTATTATGTTCTTTGATATAGTCATGGCTTTGCGTTCAATGTTTCTTTCCACGCATGGAATTTTAACAAGGCCAATGTGCATCTATAATATGCAATTTCCATTCATTGCAAATAGACTGAAATGCATATGCCATTACTGGATTATATTGTAAAGTTTTCAAATTGTTCAGCAAATGGTTATTTGCACTATTTATTCATTTTCTCAGGTTGTTTGATGTGGCTCAAATCTACATCTATTGAAATACTTTATATTTGTTCTATACAAAGCAAAAAAGGGAGCATGTGTAAGTCCCTATATCTTTTACACTATCATTTGTGCATTTTTCATTCACTTTCTTAAATTGTTTGATGAGGGTCAAATCTTTGTCTCTTGATAGGGTTTATGTCTATCGTGCTGGAAGAAAAAGTTGAGCCAGTTGTAAGTTCTTATTTCTTTTGCATTGTCTTCTTTGTAATGATTTCCACATTCAAAAGAAAAAAGACAATTCCAAATGTTTAATTGCTATTGAAAATATTTCATGTCTTTCTAATCACGATCTTGTGCATATATATTGCGTAATTTTCATTTATTGTCAATAAACTAAAATGCAAATGTGACTAATGGCAATGTCTAGATCTCTGTCTGTTGATACCGTTAATAGCTACCAGCTTGCCTATTGTTTTGGGAACAAAAAAGAAAGCATCTATGAGTTCGTATATCTTCTACATTGCAATTTTTGTCTCATTAATTGATTTGCTCATATTGATTGGCAATGCTCTAAGTTTTGTCTATTGACAGCGTTTATGACCACCATCTCTAATGCAAAGCTACAATGCCAAAGACGAATTTGCTCCTAAATCAAAATGGGGGGAATTGGAAAGAAGTTGATCTCGTTTTGAGATCCTTTCCACATACCATTAGCTATCTTGCTTCCTATCATTACTCAAACTTGATGGGGAAAAGCAGTTGTTTTCACCTAATTCTCAATGTCTCTTCTTTTCTGCATCTGGTTGTTTGCAATCACTGGAAACCATTGCCTCCACCTAAAATCACTTCGCTCTCAATTCAACCCCCACCAATTTCTCCTACCATAAAATTCTGAAATAAATGATTCGCTTCCCTCATTCTTGGCATCCTCATTTGTTCAATAATATGATCATTTGAAAGGGTTTATATCTATCGTAAGGGTAATATGGTCTATCTAGAAAGCCTATGAATTATTTGATCTTAACAAAATATTTTTTTGTTGAGAGCATTTATATCTACCATTTTCGAAGTTAAAAAGGAGATGTTTGTAAGTTCATATATCTTTCACACTATCATTTTGTGAATTATTTATTCATATGTTGAGATGGTTTGATATCAATAAAAAATTGTCTGTGTTAATAGGGTTTATGGCTTACATATTGGCAATGAAAAATAATGCATTTGTAAGTCCCTATATCTTGTACACCCCTGCTATATGATTTAATCAATTCTAATGTTGTGCTATTGTTGCAAAATATTTCATGCCTTTGTAATTTTCTTTGACATAGTCATGTCCTTGCACCCACTCTTTCTATTTAGAAATGTTGTCTTAACAAGGTCATTTTGCATATACAATCTCTAATTCTCATTTCCATTGTTTATTAATTTTTTTGGATTGTTTGATGAGGATCAAATCTGGGTCTACTGGCATAGCTCACATCTATCATATTGAAAGCAAAAAAGGAGAGGTATTTAAGTTTATATCTCTTTTACACTGTCATTTTCTTGTTGTTTATTCACTAGTGTTGATTGTTTGGTGAGACTAAGATTTGTGTCTGTTGACAGGGTTTATGTCTATTATCTTTCAAGAATAAAAAGAGCCAATTGTAAGTTCCTATATCTTTTACACTGTCCTTTTATAGTATTTTACATCTCTGCATTTTATATGCTAATATTGTTTCTTCTTCCTTCCATTTACTAGTCCCTAATTTTTATCTATCATGAAAGGATTGAATTGTAGGTATCATTAATAACTTATCATGTAGAGTTTTATGTCTATCAAATATATATCTGTTTAGAGGATTTATATGTATCATATTGGATGCCAAAAAGGAGGTTTTTGTAAGTTCCTATACCTTTTACATACTCATTTTTTGAATTATTTATTCATTTGCTCAGAACAGTTGATGAGAATCAAATCTTCGTCCGCTAGCAGGATTTATGTCTATCATATTGGAGACAAGAAACAAGGCATTTGTAGGTTATAATATCTTTTACAGTGTCATTTTATAGTTTTTTACATCTCTACATTTCATCTATTAATATCTATTCTTTGTTGTTCTCTACATTTAGTGGGTTGTTCTCTATTGCTTTTTGTCCTCTCCATTTTATGTGTTCATTTCTATTCTTCTTTGTCTTTGAGTGACTTTATGGGTCATTATCAGTTGTTTAGTTATAGACTTAACACCATAATTCATTAATGGTGACTTTCTTGTTGGGCGCAACTAATAATGGTGCTATTGTAAATATTTCATGACATTTTCATTTATTGCCAATGAACTGAACCACAGTTGTCTTCAATGGATTTTGGTATCAACTTCTAAAAATGTTAAGAAACTAATTATTTGTGTTGTTTATTCATTTCCACACATTACTTGATGACAATGAAACCTCTCAAAAAATTGGGCAGTTGTGATTGGCTATATCTTTTACACTGTCTTTCCTACATTCTTTATATATATCATTTGCTTTTACAAATTATTGTTTATTGTTCAGTTACAAAATTAACACCATAATTTATAAATTTCATTTTTTATGTTCACCACCATTAACAATGCAACTAATATTTTCCCTCCCATGCATGTGTGTTGGCTGCAATTGAATGTGTTAATGGAAATTGCATCTACATAAGTGCAAAATTGGTTAGTGTAAAATCTGTAATACTTGGTCAATATGCAATGATTTCTCAAAATGTTCTCCTTCTACATCTATTAATATTTTTTTGCATCTTTCATCTCTTTCATATCAAGCGATTTCTTTTTCAAATATTTTTATGCTTTTTGCTTTTAACTATTTCTTGCATGAACTAATCACTAGTTTCAATTTTCTCAATGCAATTATCTGGACCGATGAAGGTTGAAAAGACAACTCGGTTACTGGTCATTGATATTCAAACTGCTATGATCATAATGAAATTATTATTACCACATGCATCAGATTGACTATTTCAATGTACATAAAACTATTTGAAATTCTATACATTATATGTTTCATAGATTGTTGTGACCTATCGAAAATCACATTTTTTTGATAACTCAATGAAGAATATATATCTTGGTTTTGATAAAACTTATCTCACAACATATATGTCCAAAGCTTTATTAATATAGTTGTTCATATGATGTTTATTTCATTTCAACTTATTGCATTGAAATATCACATTATCTTACACCCATCTATCATTTATCTGATCTCTTAGCTTAAGCACTTTTCATATATGTTGTGATGATAATATCTCTTTCTATTTGTCTCTCTATTCATGTACATTTCCCACCTTCACTCTCCACCTTACATGCTTATTGATTATATGTTCAATGACACTAAAAAAATATTGACAATCAAGCTTTCAAATCTCTTCAAACATGTAATTAAACCATAAAAAATTATTGACGACATTTCAACAAGTATATGTAACTACATCAATATAATATTCTTATCATTTTGTCCAAGACTAATCTACCATTGTAATTAAACATGTAATTAAATGATAAAGATATATGTCATGGTGGAGAAATAAACATAACTAATCTACATCTCTTGTCTTTACAATACACATAGCAAAGCCAAAGTTTTGAAAAACACTACTTTGCACCTAATACAAACAAAAAGAAATCTGCTCTATCTTTGTTCATTCATGTCACAAAATTGAAGAAACATAAGCTATCATTATTGCAAATGTTTGGATAATTTGTTTTACAATAGTTTTCAATATGCTTTAAATTGTCTCCTACTAATATTTAGACAATGATTTCTTATAATAAATTTTGATAACTTTGGATGTCCAACTAAAATTATTAATTTAAAAAATCCAAAAAAAATAATAATTGCAAAAATAGAATTATAATTATGTATATATCTATATATTATCTACATATACATCTATATGCATCTCTATTAGGAATAATATAGATATATATACATATATTATCTATAAATGCACTATAAATGTATATGTATATTTGTATATCTGCATACATATATATGTATGTATATATATACATACATACATACATATTATCTATAAATGCACTATAAATGTATATGTATATTTGCATATCTGCATACATATATATGTATGTATATATATACATACATACATACATACATACATATATATATATAGATGTATATATATATATATATATGTATGTATCTATATATATACATCTATATATGTATCTATATATATACATCTATATATATATATATATATATTTCTATGTTATTACTATATATCTACTTACATAGACATATATACATACAAATGCTCATGATCAATATCAATATAATGTGCTTATCATTTTTTCAAACACTAATGTACCACTTTAACTAAACATGTAATTAAACGATAAACATCAATGACATGATGAAGAAATGAACATAACTAATCTACATTTCATGACTTTACAATAAATATATCAAAGCCAAAGTTTTTGAAAACACCATTTCACACCTAATACAAACAAAAGGAAACATGCACGACTCTTTTGTTCATTGTCAAGCTTCGCTTATTGATTTGACAAGATTCAACAAACATAAGCTAACATTGATGAAAATATTCAAAAGCTACTCTCCAAGCACATAACTATTCGAAAGCTACTCTTCAAGCACATAACTTTGAATGTTCGACTAAAACTATTAATTTAAGAAGAAAAAAATCAATTACAAAAAAAAATTGTAATTACATATATTTGTATATTATATATATATATATATATAAGTGCATTATACTTGTATATGTATGCATGTTTACATGTACATCTATATATGTATTTATATATATACGTATATATGTATCTATATATATACGTCTATATATGTCTATGTGATTACTATACATATATCTATACATCCATACTATATATATAGAAGTCGTCATGATCAAAATCCTAGATTACAAAGTAACTCCTCTTATACGTCTTTACATATCATAGATTCTGTCATTCGAATCAAAATGAATAGTTTCTCAAATCTATGCACCCCATCAGAGTATTTAATTGGAAAGATGTTCTATAACTACTAGTATTTAATTGTTTTTAGCATGCCTCTATGAACACCCTCCTTTATTATAGTTGAGACCATAGTGTAAGAGAGATTATTCACTCTTCTTCTTTGGAATTTAAACCTTTCTAATGTGTACATGAACCTTGGTTTGACATTCCCAAAACTAACCCTGGACTTGAAGGTAAAATTATGTTCTAGGATTTTGGAGTGGTAATTTCAAGACACAACAAAATAGTGTTATTGTTGGGAATTTTTTTAATTTTAATATAATATTGAAGGCTTGGGTGATTTCAAAAATATTTTTGGATATCTTCATAAGCCAATCACTAGGACGGTGCAGACTTTAGACACTACAAACTTTTTTTTTTATTAAATTTAGAAAACCTACATTGTAGTTTCAATCTATCAATTTCATCTCAAAATAGATTATACTTATTAGTGCTACTTAACATGTCTTTTATGTCCAATGACGAAATGCTTTTATTTATGTATAATTTCGATTGATTGCTATTGGGTAAAAAACAAGACATGTCTACACTCGAATTTGTTTCAGAATGTTATTTTATAGTTTATATGCATTTGCAATTCATCAATGGGTTATGATGTAAAGTCTTAACTCTGTCCAACAAAACATTGTTTTTCACCCTTGTTCAAATCCATGTCACCCATTCTTTTAGGATCAGTGCTTCTCAAGTCTCGTTCATGCTTCCTTGATTTTCCTTGATTCTTATATGTTTTGCATATGAACTTGGCTTGATTCTTACACGTATTGCATCTAACCTTGGAAAAATAAAGAAAAAGAATAGCTCTTTCTGCTCTGCAAAATGGAGTAAAGTGTTGTAAAATTCAAGGTAACTTCCATGAATTTTATAACACTTTTGATTACATACTCTGCAAGGTATGACCATTTTCATGCATTTTCGTGTATTTTTTCATGCCATAACAATATAAAGGAACGATACGCTTGTATCTTTTAGTAGTCAAATAAATAATCTTAACAAATTTATGTTCAAAATTCACATCCTTAGGTCCTGAATTTGACGGCGAGTTTTTCAAGATAGAGAATTATATACAATAAATATATGATATAATCATATAGAAATTTTGATAAACAATCTAAATCTCCTATTGTCAACTAGCTTAGTCTTTTGTTGACTTTGTACCTTCCTATATCTTTGACACTTTTATTATTTAGTTTATATGCATCTACAAGCCATTAATCGCTTAAGTTGTCAAGTCTTAATTCTCTCTAGAATAAGATTGTTTGTAGTTCTTCTCCATTTCCTTCCATTCTCTCATGAGAGTTAATTCAAATTCTATTGGAAAAGTTTATTTCTATTGTGTTGGGTGATCCCACAAAGCTGGTTTACAATTTTTGGGAGATTTTGATTTTTGTTGAAATCACATATTTTTGGAAAATATAATGATTTAAGCCTTTAAAAGTTAATTTAAAGCATTCCAATTGAAGAGGGTTTGATCAAACTACATTAGATCAAACCCCCTTGGATAGAACCCTGATAGTTTTAAACCATATCTATAACAGAGTCTCCTTTACACCTATCAAAATGCTAATAAAAAACCACTTTTGATTTACCTTTTGGGGGATCAAATGAATTCATTTAAAAATTATTTTTTGTAAGTATGTATTCCTTATTATAAGCTTCCCAAAAAGTATAATTTTAAATAAATTTAATTTTATTATTATATTTATTTTTTATTTCTTGTGAATGTAGGTTTTTCACGAAAATCAAGCTCTTTGTTCTGCACATATGGAAAAATAGAAGATTATCAAAAAAATTTTGAAAAATATGAGTGCACCAGATAGTGAAGTCCTTGATCCAACAAAAAAAAAATGAATTTCGATACATACAATAAAAGTTGTGTTATACGGTCTGCCTATGTCTGAATTGTAATTGATTTGACTTCAAAACTTGATTAAGGAAAAAATATTCAATAAAACACTATGAAACCAATTGGAAGCACTAGATATCGTAGTTACAAATCTAAATTTGAAAAATTAGAATTTTATCCTTCATGGAAAAAATTTATGTGGTATACGGTGAGTGTCACTCCTTAAAAATGGTGTTTATTGAAAAAAACTAGTTTTTGAAGGAGATGGAAAAAGAAGTGCAATCTGATTCCAAAATTTTTGAAAAAAATATATTTAGAATCTAAAGACAAAATTTCACAAATCACTAGTTTGCATCATATTCAAATTCCTCACGGTTTAGCCGCTATAGGTGCCCAAAAGTGAAGATTTAGTTAGAAAAAATTAGTTCAATGTCCAATTTGGCCAAAAATTGTAAACCAGTATTGTGGGATCACCTTGTTACACACAAACAAGGAAGCGTTTTTAAGTTCCTACACCCACAACGTTGTCATTTCCTTGTCTTATCTACTCATTTCTTCACATTGTTTGATGATACTAAAATATGTTATTTAACATGTCTTTTATTTCTAACAATGTTATGCTTCTACTTTGATCTACTTTTCATTCATTGCAAATCGATAAAAAACAAGGCATCTATACCTCCATATATATTTCACAATATTATTTTATAGTTTATGTGCACTTGCAATTCATTAATGGCTTACAGTGTCAAGCCTTCAATCTTTCATGCAAAAGATTGTTTATGTTTCTTGATCATTTGCTCATATTGTTTGATGCAAATGAAATCAGTCTCTATACTAATGTTCTTTGTTCCGCTCCAAAATTTTATCAACATTATAAAGTTGATGCTTGCCTCAATTCCCAGCATTTAGTTGCTATTGGAATTGGTCCTGCCCACACAGGAAGTACACCACCAAAAATAACTAATTTTGTATGAATCAAAGTACGAAACTTCATCGATATTATATGTTTTTCATTTTGTCTAGCTCTAGTCTACTACTATAATTAAACATGTAATTTATTAACAAAGATTAATGCCATGGTGGACAAGTGAACATAACTAATCTACATTTGTTCATTTTACGATGATACATATATGAAAGCGAATGTTTTGGAAAGCACCATTTTGCGCGTCACATAACAAAAAAGAAATCTCCTTAACTTCCTCAATCATTCCCTAGCTCTTTTTTTTATATGGCAAGATTCAACAAACATAACCTACCATTCATGCAAATGTTTTGATAATTTTTTTGATAATACATTTTAAGATGTGTTATACATGTATATGTATGTACATATGTGTGCTTATATATATATATATATATATATATATATATATATATATATATATATACACACACACACACAACTATATACATAGAAATGGTCATGATCAACATCCTATATTGAAAAGATTATCTCATAGCAATCAAAATGAACAGTTTCCCAAATCTACACATTCCATTACAATGCTTAGTTTAAAAGATGTCCTATGACTACTCTAAATATTTCTAAGAATAGATAATGTCCACATCTCATACTCTTTGAAGACCATACATTGTTTCTCATCCACATGCTTAAATATGAGTAATCAAGACAAAAAACTTACAAGATAAACACCTAATCCTAATATTCTCCCGATTACCTTTCCCATTGCAAAGAAAAATTGAAACTAATTTATCAAAGCTCTGACAATATTTTCTATTGCCACTGATAAGCCCACCTATTCCTCATGCAATTTTCCTATTCTAGCTTGTTTATTTCAAATCCACTAGTGCCTTTTCTTTATAATATCTAAACATGTATCTATGTATGTAACTACCGATGTATATATATATAATATATATATATATATATATTTATTTATTTATTTATGTAAAACTGTATGCTATTGCACATCCATACTATACCCATATATGTATTGCTTTATATACATTCACACACACACACACACATATATATACATAAAATTGTCCTAGGCTTGCAACTTCTAAATTCTCCATCATTTCCCCTTTTGTCTTTGATAATTAGAGAATTTTAATTATTTAATTATTTCCTAAGGTCATATGTCTTCTATTAATTAAATAATTTTAATTATTTAATTAATTTATTTCTATCTTTATTCTTCTTTGATTAATTAAATAAATTTTATTTATTCAATTACGTCACTAATTAAGTCCATTTCTTTCTAAAATTAAATAAATTATTATTTATTTAATTTTTATGCCATTTTCTACTATTTTCTACTATAGTTAAATAATTATTTTAATTATTTAATTATTCATTAGCTTTTTCTCTCCCAAATTAAATAAATTTTATTTATTTAATTTGGTCCACTCTCTTGAATTTTGAATTAAATCATTTTTAATTCAAAAGGTCCTCTTTGTCACATTCTTGTATAATTAAATAATTATTTTAATTATTTAATTATTCATTGGCCACCTAGATTAAATAATTTTTATTATTTAATTTCTCCCATCACCTCTTTATTCGTGTCAATCTTATCTTCCACATCAAGTCCTTATCTATCCATGTCTCAATTAACCTCCACCCTTGATTAAATTAATTATAATTTAATCTTGACCGTCAATCCTTATCATTTTCCCTAATTTATCCCTAACCCTATTCCATACCTCATCTTTCATTCTTGGCCATTGATTAAGACATCTTATTGATATTCAATCTTAGCCTTTCATTCAAAATTGTCTTTTCTATAAAAAAACCCTTGTCCTTGTCATTTTGATAGATCTACACATATTATGCAAGTACATGCCACTAGTGTGAGACAACAATCTTCAATATTTTGTTAGTCTCACTTGTCATAGGCTTATTATTTGCATACTCAAAATCTGAGGGCAACCATATTATTCAAGAAAAATGGAGTTCAATGAAGGTGAATCAATGATGATATGAAGATTTGGTAATATTATTTTATGCTTTATGTCTCTATGCTTATTTGTGCTTCATTATTTATTAGGGTCTTATTTGCATGATTATTTTCCTAATTTTAGCCCTAATTACATTAGTGAACCTGACGTGAACAATTAAATTGCATAGATAGTATGAAAAAATTGGAATTGCAAGTTACAAGTATGGATCGACGCAATCACAAAATCCACCAAACTGAACAACGTAATTACTTTGCATAGGGGCACACTTAGATTCTGTTTGATTTCTGGTTATTTTTTGTTACATCTAGGTCATTTAGCTTTCTAGTTTGTTAGTCTAACCCTAGTTTCATATCATAGGCATCATTAGGTCATTTCTTTTTGGTAGACTTTTGTTATTTTGCAGGTTCCAGGTTTTCGCGTCGCGATCGACTATCATTCGCCGCAATCGTCATTTTGGTTCACCACAATCACCATAAATATAAGTTGCATCTATTCTGGTGAACCACAGTCATAGTTTTTGAGTCATATCTGCTCACTGCCATGAGCTGCATTCATAATTTATGTGACACAATTTCCTATTTTTTAAAAATTTTAGATTTCATTTAAAATTTCTAGTCTAGCTAATTTACATTTCATAGATTAGGGGTTTTTCTATTACTAATATCTAATTTCCAGCGTGTGGCATAGGTACCAAGGAGATATTTCCATTTACATTGATCAAACAAAACTATCTTGTCTTCATTTCACTCATTGGCATTAAAATTAACCTTCCATTCTAACGTCATTAGGATCAATTTATCTAATCTACATTTCACTCATTTGGTTAAAAATAACTTGCATTGTCACTCATTGGTCTAAAATTAACCTTTGCAGCAAGTGTCTTTTCACATATTGCTTTGAGGTTAAAAAGAACAAGTGTTTTTTTTGGTCTTTCACACATTTGGATTTGGGCTTAAAATGAACACCATGTGAGTGTGAGGCAAAGGCATTGTGTATGCACTCTCCTTGTGCCTAGTGCGATCTGGGATGACCAAAAATAGCATACTTCCTAACTTTTGTTTACCCTTTTAGATGGCCTACCTTGGTGGAAAAGAGCAATCACCCCAAGGGAATGACCCAAGTGGTAACAAGCTAAAGCAAAGCTCTTCCAAGACACTATAAATAAAAGTGCTCTTTGATGAAAGTCATTTAGCAACGGGTGCAGATGTGTCATACTGATAAGTGTTTCCCTTAGTAACCCCATGAGCTACATAAAAATCCTTCCTTAGGGAAAGGACTAGGAGGCCTTTTGACTCACCATAGTCTTGAGCTAATCTTGTCACGTGTATGGCCACCTTAAACGAATTCCCTTACTAGAAACAAATTTGTTTTAGTGTCCAAAATCCTTTTTTATACACTTGTTGATTGCAAGAGGTTGAACCTCTGAAGTCGCCCCACATTCTCACTATTCATGTGTAGAGGCATAAATTCCTCTTTAGGGAATTGAGACTTGGTGAGCTTGAGAAGTGAGTGCACTATAAGGGGGAGCCTATGCCACCAAGTCTCTAGCTATCCGCCTTGAATAAGAGTGGTTGGAGAAATCCAAGTGGGGATATCAACCAATGGTTTCCTTGCCAACCATTGGGTATTGTGCATGTTTTCTATGTGTGTTTTCATTTGAAACAAAACTTTTCACATTCAGACCAGACCATAAATAAGTGTTTGTCATGTTTTCCAAAACTAGATTTCACATTATCACCTCAAACTTTTGACAAAATTCAAATAAATACACTGTGAACTGCAATCGAAACTACTATAAACCACAATTAACAAATCTGAGCTACAATCACCAATTCTATAAACTACAACCAACTATCTGAGACAAAAATATGAGACCAAAACTAAAATAAAACCTCTCTGATCAATCCTGAGCATAACCAAAGTGTTCACCTACAGACTTGCAAACCTGTCATTCAACATTCAGTCATTTAGTCACCATTGCATACCTTGCATCCATCATAGACAAGGCATTAGCTTACCTTTAAGCTTGCATAGACCTTGATAAAAACTTGTGTCATAGAAAAATGGCCCTTTGACATTTTTTATGGTCTTTTAGGTCTTTCTTCACAATGTTTGGTCCATTTTGCTTTGATTTAATGTTATAATGTGACTTGAACATTCATATTAGGTCCTTAAAATTCAAATTTTGGCATCTTGTGAAGGTGTTGTGAAGTGTTGTAAAACATTTCTACACTTTTCTAGACTCTATTCATTACAATTCACCTAAAAATCACCTTTTCATCACTTATCAAGTCCTATCTTGAAGTGTTGTAAAGTCTTGTAACAAGTTTTCATGCTTTTCTAGGCTTAATTTCACTATTTACACTTCTCTCATGCTTTATTTGACCCCTTTATGCACTCATAAGGCTTAATTAAGTGTGTTTTTGAATGTAAACCCAACAAACAACATTAAATGCAAGATAATTCTCAACACCCACTTTCAAGTCCAAGGTGGGACCCATTTGCCATGGGTGGCGAATGAGTCCCTTTTGGCTCCAAATTCAAAATATTTCAAATTTTCTTTCCAGTTTTTATTCAAAATCACCTTATGTCGACCTGCGATGAGGTATCATCAAGTTACTAAGGCACAAGTGTGTATAAATATGTGTTTTTCTCCTCATTTTACATCTAATTCATTCAAGCAATCTTTCCATTCAATTAGCATTTGAGCACTTTGCATCATTCAATCAAGTATCTTGGAGCAGCCATTGATATATCTCCAAATTTCTTCAACAAGGTTGGTGAGTTTAGGACATTTGCAAGTTGTTCATTCATCTTTCCTTGTTCATTTCATCTCATTTCTTCATTAAGGATTTGACTACCAAAGTGGGATTTGACCAAGGCAAATCCCTATAACCTAACCCTTAACCATTTTTCCCCTTTTGTATGTGTGTTTGTAGACTGTGTATGTATATTTATCAAGCAATTAGGTGTTGAAAAGTGGAAAATAAGTCGACAAAGTGTTTCAAGTCAACTATAATCTATTTCAAGCTTGGAGATAACCTACAGTCCATTTTTTGCAAATTTGACTTCGTCAATCTGACAAGAAGACAAGCTCAGATCTGGTACTACAGAATTGGTCCCTGATTTCACAAAATTTTGGGAGAGGATTGATTCACCATCAGTGGCAAATGAGTCCCACCTTAAGGCTGGAAAGTTAAATTTTGTTAGATTCTCGATCCTGACACTTAGAAACCTATTTTCAGAAGTTTTCATTAGTAGTTAGACTAATTCGCCATCAGTGGCGACTGAGTCCCATTAGTGATTTTTAGTGATCTTTGACAACATTCTGGACACTCTGGATTCTTCATTCTTTGCCTAGGTGCACTCTGTTCTACCTTGTTTAACTCTATTTGCATTAGTTTACTTCTTTATTGCATTTTCTGCATATCACACTATGTTTTCAAACATTGCATATATCTTATGTTTTGCATTCATAATCAATCAATTTCATAGCTTAGTTGCATTTAGATTATCTCACTTAGTCTAAATAACATCATACATCCCCTAATTTGAGTGAACCACATTGATTTTTTGTGAGGTTTCTCTCTCCTTTTAGGTGAAACATCCTAAGAGTGCAAGAGTAGCCTATAAACCTCATGCCCAAAAATATATGGTTCAAAACCTTAGCAAATTTAAGATTAGTCCATAGAGACCTGCATAAGAGCGAATTTGCATCCTATGTGCAATTCCCCTTTTTTCCTTTGTCTACCTTAGAAAACCAAGTTCAGAGGCTTAATTCCACTTAAGCCCACTATTGGCAGTCCACTTGGTGCTTGTTTTGAGCATCGATGGAGGTGTTTCTATCAGGGACACCCATGTGACACACAGACATCTGCACGGTGCATTTACGTCCCGAGCAGATTCCTATGGATGAGTGAGCAGAGGCGTTACTCTTCTCATTGATAGTGAACTAGTAATGCCTCCTTCGGCCAACCGACCCAAATATGGTCATTTTCTTCCTCCCTTCTTCATATTTAGTCCTTCAACAAGCATTTCAACTCTTTGGATCTTCTAAGAACTCTACACAACTCATGAGTAGATCAAGTCTTCATTCTTACATGCTTCAAGCTCCCATTCTCACACTTTTGCATCCATTCTCACTCACTCTAAGCATTCAAGCACACCATTGCAACAAAAGCTTCACTTCATCACTTCAATAGAGCATGTTTGGGACCATGCCATTGCAGCAAAGGCTTGAGTTCCTCTCATTTCCCCCCAAGTATCCTTGAGTGCTCTTGGTGGAGGTGGTAAGCTTCCCTCTCCTCTCCTCTATCACTTGGTTGAGTAGCATATTACTACATTGTAGTGTTTGTATTCTCTTTACTTTATTGCTTTTTTATCTCATTTCCTTGGCTGTACATGGAGGTAGAAACACCTAAACGGGGGTCTTACTGAGGTAGGCCCCTATACAGCCACCCAACATTTTCCCTCTTTCTATGTTTAGGAGTACATGCTCTTCGAAGAATAAACTAGAAAACAAATTTCTTGGTGAGATCCTCGTCTTCTTTACTCTTGGTTATTTACTTTACAACATTAGAGAATACATCATTTATTTCCTTGTTTCATTTTGGCCTTTTAGTTAAGTAGCTAGGCCATGTCATTTTGGTGAGTTCAACCTTGTCTCTACTGTTATTCGACCATACAGACTACACACTTTAGAAACTCCAGTGCTTCACGCTATTGTCTAGAGTCCGCACTAATGTCCTCGGGTAGAGAGCTCCCTAAGGCACATAGTTGAACCTAAAAACTGACTTGCCTAGCCCCAATCTAAAAACTCAGTATTATAGAGTGATTGTAGGACATCATAATCCTCATCATTCTCATCCTCATACCCCAAACATTACACCTAGCTTAGGTAAGTTAGGGTAGCCTCTTGCATCTTGACCCTCTGTAACTTGGGGTCTTGCAAGCAGTGGTCCCCCTCTCTTACATTTTTGGTGAGCCTGACATGAACCAACGTCTATTCATCTATTGGTTTTGGGACTTCCCTCATGTATTTCAAGATTGTTGTGTTCTTGAGTATTGTGAAAGTTTATGAGAATCACAACCTAATCCACAACTTCTAGACATATCGTGAGGAGAAGTGTACGACACCTCTTGATGGATAGGACGAAGGTATCGCTTGGTCTCTCTACAGGACTTTTCTCTAGTCCTATCATTAGTTTGGATGCTCAGGAGTAGTTATTGAGGAATGAGATGGGATTCGCTAACAAAACTGATCATGTTCCCACTCCTCCTGCATCTCCCACACCATCATTAGTGGATGAGCATGAGGCTGTTCAAATCTCTATTGAATATGTGTCCACCCTTGCTAAAGGTTTGGGCGACCTAGAAAACCATTTGGAAAGAAACTCGAAGATGGCTAGGGCTGCTCAAGTTGTTAGTGAATTAAGGAATATGATGGGTAAATATCAAATAGGCATAGAGCTTCTAAGTAGTCTCCTTAGTCTTGTTGAAGTGTGCGCTCCTTAGAGAAACCCTAGCTTTGCACAAGGGGTCACCTTTGAAGAGCATGAGGGACAGTTTGGGGTATCAATGCCTCCCACTCCCGTTTACATGGCCAACACAATCCCCTTTATTAGTATCCCTTCCAGCCCTGAACAAACAAAAACTATCAAAGTGAATAAGGTCCCTTTGGGCTTTAGCTTTACCCCTTCTATCACCTGTAGTGGTGGAGGTTTTGGTGGAATAGGTGGTGGAGGATTTGGGCTTTAGCTTTACGCCCTTTGCACTGACTTCTTCCATCATGATGCATTGATGCCTAAACCATTCCCCTAATCTCTCAAGGACACAACACTCGACTGGTATTGTTCCTTGCCTGACAATTCTATTTTCTCATTTGATCAACTTGTAAATCAGTTCCTTAGACAATTGCAAGCAAACATCGAGTTGAAGATGACCTTTTCGGATCTCGTCTAATGTAAGCAAGGAGATGATGAAAATATTACTAATTTTATAGCGCATTATCATGAGCTCCTTTCAAAAATATTGTATTAGCTGCTCGATTCTGACGTACATAAGGTGTTCATAGGGAACTTACAAAGGCCTTAGAAAGAGAAGTTTTCCATTATGAAATACCCTTCTTTCGTGCATCTGTGTGCAGCTTTACGAGAATACCAACAAATATTTGCTCAATTTGGGGGACACTCTTCACATTCCCGTTCTTAGGGAAAATCCATCATATCAATCTCTGGGAAAGGAAAATCCGTTGCAAATGTAGTAGTTGTTGTCGATGACAACAGCCTTAAACACAACTGGAAGTTCACAAAGTTGTCAGAATCTTATACTTCCATCTTACAAAAGTTATTAAAGGATAAGATCATAACTTTTCCAACCCCTAATCCTATTAGGGAACCTTACCCTAATTGGTATGATGGGAGCACTTATTGTTAGTACCATTGTGTTAATGGACATGATATCGAATGCTATATGCAGTTGCAACATGAAATACAAGACCGCGTCGAGGAAGGTACCATTCGTCTCGATGGGAACAAGTAGAACACTAACAAATCAGTGGAAAAGGCTAATAGTGAATTGTAGGTATACACGGACCCGTTTCTGTCGCATTCTGCTAACATGATTATCAATCCCACTGATTTTGCTTCTCAACCCAAGGCCTATGTAAACATGGTCACGATGACTTCCACCATTCCACCTGCACCTAATTCGCTAGATGTTACATTTACATCACAAGATTTACCCTTGAAAAACAAACCTTCACCTCTCTACATTCCTGTTTGTGTCAATGATAACATTGTGGTAGGAGTCTTGATAGACCCCGCAAGCCATGTGAACGTTATTACTGAAGAAACATTAGTATTGAATTCACTGCAAAGGGAAAAATATGAAGAAATGAAATCTACCATTCGTACACATGATGGTATGAGTCTTTAACCCTATGGCTCGATTACTTTATCTATCCTGGTTGGACCTAGGATTGATGACATAGTCTTTGATGTCATCCCAGAGTCAAATCTATTCAAAGTGAAGCTAGGCATTCTCTAGTTAGCTTCCATGAATGGGATTGCCTCTGTTATCCACAAATATTTAAAATTTTCCCACAAGGGTGTTGTGGATGTAGTGCATGACACCGGATATCAGCCCTTGGTATCTCATTGTAGATATTCATTAGATCACTTTTGGCCATCCCCGGTCGATCTGCTTCCTCTAAGGATAGGCCTACTTTACAAGAACTATGTGAAGTACAAAACTGGGGGCAAAGGGGAGCCAAAGATGACCCTTCCTATGACAGAGCAATTGGTTGCCTCCTCTTCCAGGGAAGAGAAGAAGAAACCTACGTCGACTGATTCTCTGAAAGAGAAGGAGAAGTCCACGCCAACACCTTCTCCTTCCCACAAAGGCAAAGAGAAGTCTATACCATTTTCTCCCTCTTCTCTGAAGAAAGAGGAGAAGCCTATGATGGCTCTATCTCCTTCTTGCAAAGGTAAAGAAAAAGTGACTTTTCTTGGGCTGCCTCGTCCTCTCCCTACTGAGTCTGTTGATCCCTCCTTGGCATAGGCCCAATATTAGGATCACAGACCTCCCTAATGAATTTCCTAGACCATGGTATTATTTATATGGCAGAAAGAAAGGTTCTCATAGAGAATTCAATCTGTGGCCTCCTACTGCTCTTGCTTCTAAGGCAGTAAGTGGAAAGAGGCCCGCTGCCAAGGCTCTTGATTCAACTCCTCTTGTCACTCCCCAACATGTTCCTCCTGCTCCTATACAAGAACCTATCCCTCCATCTGAGATAGTCATAGTGGATGTTCTTATGGTTGAGCAGGAACCTCTTGTCCCTTCGCAAACCCTAGCCTCTAACTCCAAGAGCCGTAGAAACCTCCTCGCACATGAATGCAAGTGTTGATGAAAGGGTCTCCTGGCCGAGCAGGTCGCCTCACAAAGAAAGGAGGAAGAAACAACCGCTCTTGTTCCAGGACCTCCTGCAACATCTTCTTCCTCCCTTCCTTTTGTTTCTCTTTAGTCTGATCAGCTCTCGGCTTCCATTGTGAGCGTGAATGTGCCTAACCCTAAATGGGTGCAAGTGTTCATCGCTCCTTCAGTAGAGCCCCCTTTGTTGATTTCCATTCTAGATATTCAGCCCTTCTTGAAGCCTGTGGATATGGTCAATACCTCAGTCGTATCCGCTACATTGCTTTCTTCCTCTTCCTTTGCACCCGTAGCTTCGTCTATGGGGACTTCATCTCCTCCAACAAAGAAAGAGGCATAGGCTAGTCCTTCTAGCAACAAAGGACATAAGAGGGGTCCACCTTCTTCGCAAGGTGGTCCAGTGTTGACTTATTTTGTCCTTGTGACAAAATCAGTTCTAACTTCCCCTGAGTTTGTCACCACTCTCGAGTCATTCTTTCAACTTAGAAGTGAACCTCAAGCACAACCTGCCTTGTTCACCGAGAATAGGCATGGTGCACCTATGGGATGCATGTTTAATTCTGTGGACGAGGTCTCGGCCTTGTGGGTGATCTTCGCAAAATCGTTGACCTTTACTCCATAAGAGCTTGGTGGAGAGGACCTCAAGGGGCCCTCTTCCTTAGCCCTTGTTGTAGGAGGGACAAATGATCCTCCTCTTAATATCCCACCATTGTAGGCTCATTCTCCTTCCCTTTATGATGATTTTGATTGGGAAGCAGATGATCTCTTGGCTGATCAGTGTTAGGAGAAGGCCCTTTCTTGATCTTGTGTGTGTGTGCTTTTTGTGATGTGTTCCCGTGTACTCATACTATTTGTACCTGGATGCCCCTCGTCACCCCTATTGGTGCTTGGATATAGGCGTGGTTTTTGTGTCATGAACCTTCTTCTATTTGTATCATCATTCCTCCATGTTTGTGCTTGACTTTCGATAAATTAGGGATGATGCAAAGCATTGGGGGCATTTAGGGTTCCCTTCCATGTTGACCCAATTTTTTATTTTTGCTTTGTTTTTCGTGCATTCTTCCTGATCTAGTCGGGGATTAATGATCTTTCACCTTGCATTGCAGTTACCTATTATTATTATATAAGCTCAGATAGATCTGACCCCACTAAACCAGATCCCCCTATGTCCTTTGTTTGTATTTTTCTTTCCTCTTTTGCTTTCTCTTTATCTTTCTCTTCTTTGCTTGAGTTGTCCCTCCTATGTGTGAAAACGCTCTTCTTTAACACTTCGGTTTTTGGAAAACTAATTTTTTATCAATGAATCTTTTCTCGAAATCCTTCACAAACTTCACCTTAGAATTTCATTCTCAACACGAAACCTTAAAGGAACGTGTTTCCTTCATCATGGGTTCATAAAGAAAGGACTTGAAGACCTTCCTCCAAAGTGGAAACTGCTTTTACTACCCCTCATGTGGGGGCATGTCCTTCCTTTCAAATTCCTTGATGAAGTGAACATATTTTGAAAGGATTCCTTGATGACGAATCGCTCTAAGAGAAAAACTACTTTTGAATTGTGTGTCCCTTGAGTGGACCCCCCTTTCTTCCTCATGGCGGGTTCCTAAGGGACCCTTCTTTTAGAGCCTCTATTCCAAATGGAACCCTTTCATGTCTAGCCTGGGGGTAGCCCGACTAGACTCATTTCATTCGCCCTTTGGTGTCTAGCTTGGGGGCAGCTCGACTAGACCTTACTTTTCAAACAACACATCCCTTGAGTGGACTCCTCTCCTTTTGAAGGGTTCCCGAGGGACCCCTTTGAAATTTTTGCTTATTGATGGTCTACATGACCAACTGCTTTTAACATGCTCTATCTGTGGGTAGACGTGTCGTCGCTTCCTAACTCTGTGAAGTCTATTTTCTTAGGTTCCTCCATGCGAGAGATCTTGGGGGATACCTCCCTACAAGACCAAGAACTTGTAGGGTGCTTTCCTTTGAGCTTCCTCCATGCGAGAGATCTTGGGGGTGGCTCCCTTGTAGGACTGAGAACCTAAAGGGTGCTTCTTCAGGTGTTCTTCATGCTTGATGTCATGAAGAATACCTTCCCTGCAAGACTAAGAACCTATAGGGTGCTTCTTTTGGCATTATTTATTCTTGAGTTCATGGAGAATACCTTCCCTACAAGACTAAGAACCTGTAGGGTGCTTCTTTCAGTATTCTTCATCCTTGAGTTCATGGAGAATACCTTCCCTACAGGACCAAGAAATTGTAGGGCGCTTCCTTCATTTGAGAGATCTTGGGGGTTGCCTCCTTGTAGGTCTGTAAGCCTGTAAGACATTTTGTTGTTCCAACTTCATAATCTCGAGCAGCTATGGATTCCTTTGCTTTTCCTGCACCTTCAAGTACACCAGATCAAGTACTACTTCCTTGACAATTCAAGTATACTTTTCTAACCTTGCTCTCTTCTTGATCTACTTTACCAAGCACTCATCAGTACTCGTGCTCACTAAAGTGAGGGAAAATGTATAAGAGAAAATTTTCAACATATGTGCAATTCCCCTTTTTTCCTTTGTCCACCTTAGAAAACCAAGTTCAAAGGCTTAATTCCACTTAAGCCCATTGTTGGCGGTCCACTTCTGAGTTTGCTTGGTTACTTTGAGAGGGCAGTTTATCTGACTGTATGCAACTTTTCCCACATCTATTAAAAGACAGTCTCGAGATTAGAGCCGAGCTAATAGAGGTATTTCATTTTTCATTGGCAATGAAGTAGTAATACCCCTCTTCAGCTTGACTCCACTGCATATGGCCATTTTATTCCTCCCTTCTTCATATTCAGTCCTTCAATAAACATTTCAACTCTTCAGATCTTCTAAAACTCTACACAACTCTTGAGTAGATCAATCTTCATTCTTGCACATTTCAAGCTCCCATTCTCACTCACTCTAAGCATTCAAGCACACCATTGCAACAAAAGCTTCACTTCGTCACTTCAGTAGAGCACGTTTGAAACCACGCAATTGTAGCAGAGGCTTGAGTTCCTCTCATTTCTCCCCCAAGCAGCCTTGAGTGCTCTTGGTGGAGGTGGTAAGCTTCCCTCTCCTCTCCTTTATCACTTGGTTGAGTAGCATAGTATTACATTGTAGTGTTTGTATTATCTTTACTTTATTGCTTATTTATCTCATTTCCTTGGTTTTCCATACAGAGTAGAAACACCTAAATGGAGATCTGACTGAGGTAAGCCCCTATACAACCACCCAACATTTTCCCTCTTTCTGTGTGCAGGAGTACGTGCACTTTGAAGGATCAACTGGCGAACGAATTTCTCAATGAGATCATCCTCATCTTCTTTAGTCTTGCTTATTTACTTTACAACATTAGAGAATACATCGTTTATTTGCTTGCTTCATTGTGGCCTTTTAGTTAAGTAGCTAGGCCGTTAGTCATTTTGGTGAGTTCAACCTTGTCTCTGTTGTTGTCTGACCATATGGACTACCACACACTTTAGAGACGCCAGTGCATTGCACTGTCGTCCAAAGTCCGCACTGACGTCCTTAGGTAGAGAGCTCCTTGAGGAACAGAGTTGAACCTAAAAACTAACTCGCCTAGCCCCAATCTAATAACTTGGGATTGTAGAGTGATTTTAGGACATCATAATCCTCATCATTTTCATCCTCATACCCCAAACATTACACCTAGTTGAAGTAAGTTAGGGCAGCCTCTCGCATCTTGACCCTTCGTGACCTAGGGTCTTGCACACGGTGGTCCCCCTCTCTTACAAGACCAAATTAAAGTTTCCCTAATTTCAACATCCTCCATCATTTTAATCCTTTTGTCACCTAGGTTGTCCCTCAACTCCCAAGGCTAGTTTGAAGATCACCTTTGTCAAAATTTGTCACTTAGTCACCATTACCATTGAAGTCTTGGCAACCTATTAGCATCTTTGGTCCTCTTAGTTTAGTTAAACAATATTACCTTTGGTTTCCTCATAAAGTAGTTTATAGTCATACCTTTAGTCTCATTTCTAGGCCATTTCCATTACACTTGCACTTCAATTGCATTGGCATTGCCACACTTTGGAACTCATTATGACACTTACATTTGAGATCTTGACATTTTGTCACCATGAATCCATAGTTGGTTATCATCCTTAGGCATTTTATACCTCCAAAAATTCAAAAACATAGTTGCATAACCTTGGTTTTACCTATACCTTGGTCATCCTTAGACATAGTCCTTCAATAGTCATACCATATCACAAACACTACCTCTTGCAAGTCTTACATGATCAAAACTAGGTTGCAAAGGAAACAAGACAAGATGGCTTTCCCAATTGACAATGACTTTATCAACCCATTTCCAAGTTCCTCACAAGGGTCACCCAAGTCATACAAATCACTATTTTAAAAAATTGTCACGTATTATGGTAGGACATAGAGGCTGCCCCACAAGATCCTGAAGTTTCCTCCTTTACAAATGAATACTTGGCACATGACCCTCAACGTTACCTAGAAAAACTCTTAACAAAAGATGCCACACTTCCCCTTGGGTTTGGCATAAGTACCATACAATCAACATTCGCACCTAATAACCCAACTCAAGGGAACAACACATCCATTCCACAAGTGAACACCACAATTCCACAAGTAAACACATTCATGCTTGTTGATGGGTTTTTTTGCACCATCTCAACACAAGCAACACACAAGTATGCTACCTCTCTTGAAAGGTAGAAATCTGCAAACAAGTTACAAATTACTACCCCAAGGTCTCTCGGGTGTCAGGTCATGACATGCATGGAATTTCTCAGTTGATTCAATGTGATTTTTCTGGTAATCACATGGAATCCTTAAATAAGTTAAGTTGGATGGGAATTGGTTCTTCAAATTGAGTTTATAATATTTTCTGAAGTGTTGCTCTACTACTACAAGTTCAGGAAAACAATCTCAAACTCCACTTTGATCTTTGGATTTGAATTTACAATGTGCAATGAAATTTATCTAAGGAACCTATTTAAAAGAAAATCCAAAAGGGTAGGGGATGGAGTAAGTTCCAAGACCTAAAGCTATCAATGAACAGTGATAATGGAGGACCCTACAGTGGACAACCTTCCCAAAACGAAGTTCCACTTAACCAAATCAACCTCCAGTCTCATGAAACTAGTGCGATCTTCTAAGGTTTGCAGACTTTCAACCTTTCATTCACCATAAAGCATGAAGAAGAGATAGAATTTAAATGCAACATTCATATAATATTCAAACTAGCTTTGCACTGCATTTTATCATCAATAAACAACAAAAAGCATGAACGAGGAAAGGCATCAACACAACAAAATTCTTCACCACCAATGAACAACATTAACTAATCTATCAAAACAAGATAAAACACATATAACAACAAAGTAAATCTATACAAATTCACTAACTATGAGAATAAGAATCATGCAACATGAAGTTGGAACTCAAGAATCCACCAAATCAATGAATTTCTATTAACATTCCAACAACATGTCCTTACAACAACTCAACTCTCTCCTGAAAATGAGAGGAGACCCCCTATTTATAGTGTCCAAAAATAAAAATGAATGGCCAAGATTTCATCTCATTGTGTGGCCAAAATTCACTAAAAATTAGGGTTTCACCTACCCCAAAATATTTTACAATTTAAAATTACATTTTGTCTCTTAGCTTATTTTGTCCTCTTGTGGGCAATACTGTAGCTCTTTTGTTTTTTAGCTAATTGCCTTGTTGTAGCTACTTTGTGAGGAACTCATCATCAATAATCGGATTTCTCTCTTGCTTCCTCTCAATAGCATATTCCATGAACCTACCGATCAATTCCTAGAGTTTGTTTCATTCCATTATATCCAACTGGAGCACTTGGAAGTTCAATTTCCTAGATTTTCCCATAATCTCATTCCAGTCTTTATCACATTTTTGCGTATTCTTTATCACCTGCTTAGATTGAGTAATTTTTTTGGCAACAAAGCCCATAAAATCCAGTGTTAGTGAATCTGTGGTCCCGTTCTCCGTCTTCTTATGAAAGTATGGCTTTATCTTCTCTAGGTCTAGTTCAACAACGAGCATATCAAAATCTATCATTAGCCTCAAGTATTCTTCATAGGTCATCCTAATTTATTTGACCCAATAAATATCAAGCTCCACTTCAAGGAGCACTCATTCCAATACTTCCTTTCTATGGTTTAAACCCAGCTTCCATGTCTCCACGAGCCAGTGGTCATCTTCTACCAAAGCAAACTCCTTCTCCTAGGATCTCTTAGGTATCTTGAGGATAGCCTCAAGTTTGGGATATGTGATCCTGTATAACTCTGGGAAGTCGGTGTAAAATTTCTTTATTCCCTCGAGTAGCTTTTGCACCTCTAATAACTTGTTGGTTGTCTTGACAGTGCAACCAATGCCCATGTTTCCATTATAGAGGATTTGTTGGAACCAATCCTTTGTGGTCTTTGTCCCATTTTTTCTTCTCTCCAATTTATCAATGTGGTCCTTGGATAGTAGTTGTGGTGGCATTGATGATGTGTTGGGAAGCTCCTCAGCCGACGACCATTGTTGAATGTAAGTTGTCCGATCCACCACCTATGCTTTTAATTCTTCCTTAGAGGTCTTGTCCTTATGCATTTGGTGCACAATAGTGGCAACGGACCCCTGAAGATGGTCAATCTTTTGTTCTCTTGTAGCTATTCCCAAATCAAGGGTAGAAATATTATAGCTGACCCCTTCTTCTCCCATCACTAGGGTGGCTATCTACACGGTCTTGGATCCCGAAGTGTCCATTGTCAGGTGGGATCTGACCCTTGGCTTCTTTTCCTTCCTCATACTTATATATGTTCGAGCTAGAATAGCTTCCAGACTTGCCTTTGGATCCATCGAGGTCGGGGTTTTCTTCTCTAATTGTTTTTCGAGTCATTCAAGAATCTGAGAGTCCCTTTTTGGTGATTCATGATCACCCTCTTCCTCTTGGATAGGTTGGATCTTTGTTTTCTTGCCAGCTGGGGTCTCATGCTCTGTCTTTTCTTCCTCTTCTTCATCAGAATCCCAAATGAACACTGTTTCTTTTCCTGGGGATTCAGTAGTTGTATGCTCTCTGGGGTTGTCCTCCCCCTCAGAAGTTTTCTTTTCTTCCTCTTTCTCATGCTCATGTTCTTCATGATGTTCCACTTCTAGGCTCTTTTGGGCTTTATCTTCTTCCTTAGGCTTAACCTCTTCTTTCTTTTCTTCTTCTTCATGTAGAGGAGGCACTTCTTCATCATGCTTGGGGCTCTTTTTTTCTTATTCCTCAGTGGGAGGTTCAGTGTCCTCCTCCATTTTCTCGCCGGTATCTTTCTCTTCATCAAAGGGCTACCCTTCAGCTTCTTCTTTGATGTCCTTGAGTTTTTGAGCCAACTCTTCCTCAAGCTTCAGGTCAAAGGTTTCCACAATATAATTTGTGCCTGGTTCCTTAATATCCTCTTCAAATGACTATGATTCCTCCTCTTCTTCCTCGTGCACCACTTCATCAATTACTAAGTGTTGATGATCGGGATGTTCATGGTAATCATCTGCTTCTTCCTGCATTTCTTTTGTTTCCTCCCTCTCTTAGCTTTCCAACTCTTCAGATATCTTCATTATTGTTGTGAACCAGTGCTCTTAACCCACTCTAAAAGATGCAAAACAACATGCAAAGACAAGGAAAACAACACTAACACCTCACGATTAGCCTAGTTGAATTCAAAAAAAAAAAAGATGAAAAAAGTAGATTTTACCTTGTCTTGAATTGATCTTTGGTTGGCCCTTGGATTGTTGATTTTATGTGCTCCTTTTGATGGCAAGGTGGATGAAATGGATTCAAAATTATCTATGCAAGACGAGGATTCAAATGGGTTATGTGGGTGGTTGAGCAAGATGGATGCAAATTCTTGAATGCAAAATGTGCTCAAGGATGGCTTGAATGGTTTAAGAGCATAAGGATGTTACAAAATGCATAAGTTTTTTTGAATGAATGAGAAGGGGGGATATTTATAGAAGAAATTGAATTCTCTAGAGAATTCAATGATTAGGATTGAGCCACCATAGCCAAGATGGAGGGATATGGTGAGTTGAGGACTCACAAGCCCTCACATCTTGACATGCGGAGGATGAAGTGTCCAAGGACATGGTGAGATGGAAAGGATACAAATGATGTGGAGGAAGGACAAGTGATGTGGAGGTACTTGCAAGTACCTCCCCATGTGATTGATGTGACACATAAGATTCACATGGGGAAGAGGAGAACTTTGGGAGAATAAAAGTGAATTTTAAATTCACAATTATTGGTGGTATCCCAAGGATAAGACAAGGAAGTTGAGAAGTACCTTGGATAAGACAAGGTGCTTATAATATAAGGTTCCTAACCCATGTGACTGATGTGACCTTTTAATGATCACATGGGGAAGAGGAGATTCCTTAGAGGTATAAAAGTGAATTTTAAATTCACATGGGGATGACAAAAATGAATTAAAAATTTCTTAGGGGATGGGAGAGTTGACCAAGATGCTGATTGGATTAGCTAATCAAATATTAGAAGACAGTTAATGGTTAATGAAGATTAGAAGCCAACTTGCAAAAATTGGAGGATGTGACATCCTAATAAAGGATTGGACATGTGCACATCCTTAATGACGAGATTAAGAGGTGGATTAGGATTAAGAAAAAGTGATGGAGGATGTGATATGTAAGGAATTAAATAAATGTATTATTTATTTAATTCTTTTGAGTAAAAAGGGGAATAAAGGGCAAGGTATTTAATTATTAACTAAATACCTTAGGGATTTAGAAGAATTTAAGGATATTAATTAAGTAATAGCAATATTACTTAATTAATGCAAATACAAGGATTTTTAGATGAAAAGGAATAAATTTGGACAAATGTAAGTGTCCAAATTTAGGTGTCTACATTTTTCCCCTATTTGAGATGGTGTTACGAAGTAGCATCATTTCAAAGAAGATTAAAAATAGAACCAAGAAGAAGATGGTTAGATTGGAAAAGATGCCCTAGTCATCAATGAAGTGACTAGGAAGAAAGATGATGGGGGTGAAGATGAAGATTAGGGATTGAGGATGCCCCATCGAGAGGACATGTAGGTTCAAGAGAACACAAATGTGCTCTCGAAATGGATGTGATGATGAAAGGGTAGATGAGTAAGATTATGCAAAGTGACGGATAAGAAAGGATGATAAGTGATAAGAGAAAATCAATAACAAAGGGATTTAAGGATAGAGGTGATGTTGCCCTAGTTAAGGTACAAGAAAAAATGGGTTGATGATGGATGGACTATTGTCAATGAGGGCATGATATATCCTAAAACAACACGAGGATAGGGAAAGATTCATGCTGATGATGATGATGATGAAAGTGTTGTTGATGAGGGAAGGATACATCCCAAAACAACACAAGGATAGGGAAGGATACATCCCGATGATGATGACAATGGTGATTATTGGATCAAGGCTTGTAGCAAGGAAAGGAACAAGACCAAGGATGTGATTAGATTATTTGTGCTAGATTTGATTGGATGTGAATTGGATGGAGATGTGAGATGGATGAAGAGAATAAAAACAATGGAGGAAAAGATGCTTAGAATAACTGATCTATATTATTTTAAGTAGATTGAAGAGAGGATGAAAGGATGAGGATTGATGAAAAGATGGATGAGAAGAGATGGAGGATACATGCAATGCAATGGGATGGAAAATGAAATTCAATCCTAATGCAATTTTTCCATTTTCAGAGCATTGATTTTTGCTATAACATAAGATACTAAGTGCCAAGGTATGTGGAAGCAAGGTGGATCAATGTTTAATGCATAAAACAAACACAACAGACAAGAAGGCTATCCCAACAGCCCAAAGTCATGAAAACCTTGGTCAGGCTAGGCATTGGAATAACCACAAGCACAAGAGGATGCCCTAGCATAACACAAGACCGTAGGGATCTTGGTGGGTACTACGTGGGACAACCAAGAAGACAACAATAGAGAAAAAATAAAGATATGCCCATATGTTTACTAGTCAAATCACACCATGATATGAGGGATCAAGGTGACCATGACGAGGTATGATAGAGAGCTCAAATGATAAACAAAAGCATCAAAATATCACAATCAATTTCAAATGACCTTTGCCATTGGATTGAGAGGATGGATGGGATTAATGAGGCCTATTAGGAAGGATGCATCATGTTGAGACTAAAGTGGGTACTAAACTAAAAGACTGATATGACGTAGGATATTCAAAACCAATTGGATCTGATGATACGAGTGGATCTCATTTGTTAAGAGCCAGCTAGATAAGGGCATAACTTGACAACATGACACAAGAGAGACAAGACACAAGACTAACACACCCTAAAGACCTAGGGGCTCAAGGGTCGATCAAAGATTAGCCTTGCCTACATGAAAGCGCAGAGCCCTCATAGTTCGATAAAAAACCATGGACAAAAGTGGAAAGAGGACAATGAAGATCGATGATAGATGAAAAAGATAGGATGGACAAAGGGAGCCTCGGGGGCAGATCAAAAGATCGACCTTGCCTATGTGAAAGCGTAGGGGCAACGTAGTTCAAGGAAAGATTGATGACAGGCGATGGATAAAAGATGATGAAAGGACTAGGGTAAGTGGATA
>VDFB02039991.1:0-58831 GCA_007258455.2 Sequoia sempervirens | reverse complement strand
TGAAAATGAACATTACCCCCTGTTTTTACCTTGAAAAATTCTTTGTCCAAGGCAAGTTCGCCCCTCTGTAGAAGAAATTCAAAAACATATACTTAAAACTAAAAATAAAATGTTGTTTTACCTATCTGGAGGGTGGGTTCACCCCTCTAGGAGGGCAGGTACGCCCCTCTATAGAGAAAAGTCAGAAAAAAGAGGCTAAAACTAAAAATAGAATGTTGTTTTACCTATCTGGAGGGCAGGTTCACCCCTCTGTGAGGGTAGGTACACCCCTCTGCAGCAAAAATTCAAAAAATAGAGGCTAAAACTAAAAATAGAATGTTGTTTTAAGTGCAGGTTTTCCCCTCTAGGAGGGCAAGTATGCCCCTTTGTAGCAAAAAGTTAGAAAATGGAGGCTAAAACTAAAAATAGAATGTTGTCTTACCTGTCTAGAGGGCAGGTTCACCGCTCTAGAAGGGGAGGTATGCCCCTCTGCAGCAAAAATTCAGAAAACAAAGGCTGAAACTAAAAAAATAATGTTGTTTTACCTATTTGGAGGGCAGGTTCGCCCCTCTAGGAGGGCAAGTACGCCCCTCTGTGTTCTTAACCTACAAAAAGTAAAAAAATAACAAACTTGAAACTTAAAAGGACCTGTCTGTAGGTCCCACTGGGCATGCCAAAAATGTGAACCAATGCTCTTAACCTACTCTAAAAGATGTAAAACAACATGCAAAGACAAGGAAAACAACACTAACACCTCATGATTAGCCTAGTTGAATTCAAAACAAAATAAAGATGAAAAGAGCAGATTTTACCTTGTCTTGAATTGATCTTTGGTTGGCCCTTGGATTGTTGATTTTGTGTGCTCCTTTTGAGGGCAAGGTGGATGAAATGGATTCAAAATTATCTATGCAAGATGAGGATTCAAATGGGTTATGTGGGTAGTTGAGCAAGATGGATGCAAATTCTTGAATGCAAAATGTGCTCAAGGATGACTTGAATGGCTTAAGAACATAAGGGTGTTACAAAATGCATTTTTTTTGAATGAATGAAAAGGGGGGCTATTTATAGAAGAAATAGAGCTAGAGAATTCAATGGTCAAGATTGAGCCACCATGGCTAAGATGGAGGGATATGGTGAGTTGAGAACTCACAAGCCCTCACATCTTGATATGTAGAGGATGACGTGTCCAAGGACATGGTGAGATGGAAAGGGTACAAATGATGTGGAGGAAGGACAAGTGATGTGGAGGTACTTGCAAGTACCTTCCCATGTGATTGATGTGAAACATGAGATTCACATGGGGAAAAGGAGAACTTTAAGAGAATAAAAGTGAATTTTAAATTCACAATGATTGGGAGTATTCCAAAGATAAGACAAGGAAGTTGAGAAGTACCTTGGATAAGACGAGGTACTTATAATAGAAGGTTCCTAACCCATGTGACTAATGTGACCTTTCAATGATCACATGGGGAAGAGGAGATTCCTTGGAGGTATAAAAGTGAATTTTAAATTCACATTGGCAAGACAAAAATGAATTAAAAATTCCTTAGGGGATGGGAGAGTTGACCAAGATGTTGATTGGATTAGCTAATCAGTGATTAGAAGACAATTAATGGTTAATGAAGATTAGAAGCCAACTTGTAAAAGTTGGAGGATGTGACACATCCTAATCAAGGATTGGGCATGTGCACATCCCTAATGATGAGATTAAGAGGTGGATTATGATTAAGAAAAAGTGATGGAGGGTGTGACATGTGAAGAATTAAATAAATGTATTATTTATTTAATTATTTTAAGAAAAAAAGAATAAAGGGCAAGGTATTTAATTATTAACTAAATACCTTAGGGATTTACAATAATTTAAGGATATTAATTAAGTAATAGCAATATTACTTAATTAATGCAAATACGAGGATGTTTAGATGAAAAGGAATACATTTGGACAAATGTAAGTGTCCAAATTTATGTGTCTATAGTTGCTTTCATTTTTTATGGCTCAGTGGAGGAGTAGGGACAGGAAGGCCAACAACAACTTGTTGTAAGGTAGCTTGCACAATAGGATTCATCAACACCCCAGATAGCTCCATCGGTATGTTTTGCATGTGCTTGACAAAGTCTTTTGAGAGTGAAAGGGTGGGAATTGTTGTTGTTGTGTAATCCAATGAAAGGGTTGTCATCAGAGACATTGAGGAAGAGGAGAGCGAGGCAATGTTGGCAGAAGAAGATTCTATGACCATAACCTGCACTGCAAGTGGAGTAGAGGCAAGGTGAACTAAGATGTCCACTGTAGGCAGAGAAGAGGTAACCACTGCCTAAGAAATAGGCGGAGTGATGGTGGTAGTAGCAGTTGAGGCTATGGCAACAAGAGTAGAGGTAGCAGGTGGAGACTTTGTTTGCTCGACCTCTATTTCTTCTCCTTCATGGAGTGAGTCTTCCTGTATGGTGGGAATCTCTGTGAAACTGCCCAACTTCTTTGGATTCTTGGAAGGTTCACCTTCCAAAGCTTTCCTTGAAAATATTTTATGCTTGGGTTGACATTCAACCACATCTTTTCTCTTTCTTAACCTGGTAGCTAGAGGAGATTTTGAAGTTTCCCCAAATGAGGAAGTAGCTATCTCGCTATTAGTCTCACTTTTTGGCTCATCTTCAAGCTCACTGTAGGTCAAGGTAGCTCCTTGCAACTTTAATTGAGCAATTTTTCCATCGATCCATTACTTGGTCCTTGCCTCAATGGGTTTCATTAGAATTTTGAGGTCATTGATCTCTTCCTCATTCTAGTTGATTAGGAGCAGCGGTAGATTAGCAACTGCATCATACTGAGGATCAACCACTGTTTTTTCATCCTCTACTATTTGATATGGCACGAGAAACAATTTAACTGTCTTGACAAAGTATGTTGTCATGCACATGTAATGCCTCATACACATTTCCTTGTCATCTCTGCAATTGGCCCAAAAGTCTTCAATGTTATGCAAATGGGCATACTCTATCCCAAACATCTTTTTTAACTTGCCATACAGATCCATCTGTGGCCTGGCAGTGTGGAATTCCAAGTTATATTCAACCAGCTCCTTGTCAATGTGGGGAGCACATACATTCCTTGACTAAATGTAAGGGGATAAGGGATCTCAAGCTGATGTTTGTCGCTTAGAAGGGTGTGTGTGCGCTATAGTTACCAGGAGATTTCAAGTAATACCATCTGGTCATTTGGGTACGAGGAGTAGCTTGTATGGATTTTTTGAGAAACCCTCAGCTTGAATGTATGTAAATTTGGGAAATTGATTGAATAAAAATCCAAAATGATAGATGAAGGTGTTGGCACTATGGGAAACCCTCCTTTCAAAGTCACTCGCAAGCAATCTGATAATATGGCTAATGAAGGCATCATTGACCCTATAGTAGTCCTTCTTGAAATTATTGTATTGGAGCTAAGGATACTTATCATATACCTTTAGCTCCCTTCCTAGAGTTTGACTTGGAGCCACAAATAATCCTTTGTACTACATTTGGTCAGCTAGTAGATAGACCAAGTATGATGTCATGTAGAATTGTGAGGCCCTCTTTACTACCACAAACTATTCATGCAAGCAATTACTAATCATCCCTGCCCAGTAGAATTTGGTTTCCCCTTAGAGGATTTCTTCCACGAAGTACAACATCCATTCCTAGAAGAAGGTTGCAGTCGAAAGGCCCATAACTTTTCTTAATAAGGTTACCAAGTCGTGGTAATCCTCGTAGAAGTCACTTCAGAAGAGTTGTTGAGGCACTTTGTTTGCACTACCCCTCTTCTCTTTTAACCATTATTGATTAATAAGTTTCTTGCATTTGAGGGGGTCTACGTCCCATGTGGTTTTGGCATATTCCTTTGATGTTTCCTCCATATCATTGAAGGTAGGGATGTGGAAGGTTTTCCCTATTGACTTGGCAGATAGATCAACCAATACATTGCCATCCCTTACTACAATTCTTCTAGTATCTTCTTGATATGCCTCTGTACAAGCCATCACTAGCTCGGGAGCAATGAGAGCAAGTGGGAATCCAACAACCTTGGCCAACCCACTCTTTCTAATCCTTTTGGCATTTTATGTTGTGGGGTTGATTCAAACCCTTTGCTTGAACTCATCAATACCAATATGTCCCAAATTAGTATCTAAGATCTCCTTCCAATATGTGGTGACCCTAGATTTGAAGGGTTCCCCTTAGAACTTGTACTTTATTTGGTCTTTATCTTCTTTTCCCCTAGGTGTCTTAGTTGACTTCTTTCCCTTTTCCTTTTCCACGGCCACCCCTGAAGGTCTTGTAGCTGGTTGCATATATCTTGTTGGCAAGACAACAGTAAGCACATTCGAGCATAAAAACGTGAGGAACGTTAGCTAAAATCCAACAAAACAATGATAGGTTAGGTAATTCATCATTTAAAGATCCTAACATATCTTTCAAATCAACATTAACCATTCATTTGGGGAATCTATGGTCGTGCAGGCCCAGGGGTCCAAACTTCCCTAGGTTAACAGTCATTCTAAAGGACGATAGACAAGGCACGACGACCCGCATGATTTCTTCCACACCAAGATTCAGTCGTAAAGTGGGGTCCACTAAGGAGACCAATTTATTTTAGCACATGGGTCAAAATCACTTTGAAGTTTTGGAAGCATTAAGGTCCTCATTTAGGTGTGCAAAAGTCAATGGTAACTTGGTTGTTTGATATTTAATCGTTAAAACTGTGTTGGTAGAGCGGCATCCCATAAGCAGCATCCCGCCATGTGGGATTTGTGGACTCAAAGGAAGGTATCGCTTTATCATTGAAGTTCAAGTCATTTGGAAGAGTGCAGGAAGTTGCAGGACATTGGCCGTTCGAAACGGTGAAGGCCAAACAAAAGTTTGACAAGGGAGGTCCACATTGTTTGGTCTGTAGAAAACTTAGGCATTGAGCGCTTGTTCATCGGCGGACAATCTACAGGAAATAGCGAAGTTGGGCCCCGTGCAATAGGCCAATGGTAGTCTTTAGGTGCTTCGACATGGCAATTATAGCACTGTCATCTGTAGGCACCTACATGTGTGGGGCAGCTCACAAAGTCTTTTACTTAAGCATTTTTGTTTCTTTGAACTCGGATGGCAGAGGCAAGTGTGAGTCCCGCAAGGCAGAGAGGCGAATGTCAAAGGCCATCTGGAACTACAGACTCACCACGACAGCCCATGGATGGAAGTCCACAAGGAGAGGTCCGCAAAGAGTCACTTAGTCATTTTTAGTGTGGGGAGATCAGACAACAACAGTGGGATCAGGACTCACCCGTCATAAGGATCTTAAGGCTCCGTTGTTTGGAGGGGTCGTTTATCCGGTGAAAAAGTGTGGACAAAGGTCCTTGCTTGATGGTTCACATTAGATAAGTTGCGTGGATTTGAGCTTGGATGGCAGATGTGACGGTGGGGTCCACTGGGTGAAAGGACGAGCTGTAAAGGTCATTTGGAATGGCGAAGCTAGGGAAAAAATTCACAAATGGCGGCCCATGAGGAGAACTTTGCAGCGAGTCGAGACTTAGGTAGTTTTGGCGAGGTCAAGTTTGATTGGCACTAACTAGGGCGAGACCCGCCTAATGGGAGGACATGGTTAGATAGTTGTTAGAAACAAGGATCAAAGGGCATTCTATAGGTGGAGGCCCACACTATTAGACCCAGGTGGGCCAAAGGGTCTTCATTTTGGATTCATGAATTTGGCTAAGTTCAAGACGACCAAATTTAGGGGGCCTCTCGTGAGGGTGGGCCTAATGAAGGTGTCTGTTGTTTAATAAAGTTTGACAGTTTGAGAAAAAAGAAGTGGTGGTGGTGGGCATGTCGCAGACCCGCAAGACATGAATGCCTTGGCTCAAGAATGACCACGGGAGGTTCAAGTCCTGCAAGCTCCCCGTAAAGGATTTCAAAGGTTTTCTCAAAATTCGAAGACATGGGTTTTAATCATTGAGGTTTGTTCTAACCGGATTTCAAGTTTTCCTTCTAAGATTTGATAACTTTCTACAAAAATTAAAGAAAATTCAAAGGAAAGCGATGATGGAAGACCAACCTATAAAACCCGATGAAGATGGTTGAGCAATCATCGAGCAAAAGCTTTGAATCAGCAACGAAGCTCGACGAGTGCGACGATAGCATTGGTGGGAGGCTCTAACAAGTCTTCTAAGTGTTTTCAGGTGAAAATGACAACTCAAAATGGGCTATTTATAGAAAATGCAACATTTGATGCCCCTCATTAATTCTAGTATGACAGGGGCAAAAGTTGATGAATGGGCATTTTGAAAACGACGACGGGAATGACGAAGTCTGCTAAGCGAATGACAGTCAAGGATTATTCATTCGGGTGGTCGGCAGTGAAAACAACCAATAATGATGTGAGTCTCAGGGCTTTAAAGGACATCATGTGAAGGTCATTTGGAATGGCCGAGGAGCTAGGGAATCCTACATAGAGCGGCTCATAGGGACAAATCCATGTTGCCTAGGGGACACTAGTTTGAAAGTGTGAAGGCAAACAACTAGGGAAATCCTGCAACGGCCTAAGGCCTTGAAAATTTGAGGGCAATAAAACCTGGTCAACTCAAGATGATTCTTATAAGAGTCATTGACCACTTAAAACTCAAAATAGGGGGCACACAAAACAAGTCAGCGATAAAAGTGACCCGAAAAAGTGAAAAGAGAGGGTCCCCATTCTGAACGAGGTATGTGTGCTATATGCACAACAAATGGTGACTTTGGTAGAGAGTGTTCCCGAGCGTTCTGAGGATAAATGCTCATTTAGAACCCAAAATCTCCAATTTTGTAGACCAAGGGCCAGTTTCCAAAAGTGAACAAGGGGACTCAAAGGAGAACAAGATCCTTGGCTAAATCAAATCACGAAAGCGTCTCAGAAGTGTGTGTAAGTAGTGAATCCATTCCCTTTGCTTAGAAACTATGTCAACCAACAGTTAATCAAACAAAGCAAGCTATATGAATTGTCTAAGTCCAAAAGCAACCTAGACATTGCCCCGCTACCAGCTAGGCATCCATAGCCCCAACAGATTTACTCCACAAACATTTCTCTACTACCAACCGAGTGTCCATAGTCCCAGTAGAGTTTCCCGCACACCCACACAATTCCTTGATTTTAGCATTTTCTTCTTTTTCTTTTCTTTTGATATCCTTTTTAGTACTATTTCTTTTTGCTCAACCATGTAAGCACTGAAGCTTACAGTGGGCTTGGGACCATAGTGGTCATTGAAGCAGACTTGGGATTTTTTGCTTGCTAGGTTGTTCAAAATGACCACTATACAGCTCTTTAGAAGCAATTAATGTTTGTCTTGTGTAGGATCCGAGACAGTGTGTGATAAGATTCAATTGAGGGTCACGTTCTAGGTCAAGTCAATGTTCAAATAAGGAGACTGCCCCATAGCAGTAGTCAGATACCAAGAGTTGAGAGTGAATAATTATCCAAAGAACACCAAGAGCGAGCAACAAGGCAAACTGTTCATTGAGTTAAACACTGCCACCACAACAGAAATAGGAACATCCTCTTGGCGGAGCACAACGACCAAGGAACGAGCAAAATAAAAGTGATGCAAAGCAGTAAATAGCGAAGCAAGAAAACCAAAAGTAACCTAAACTAACCTATATACAAATATTTACAGGAACAACTTGGTAGAGCTCAAGCTTGGAAATAATGCTTTAAGTGTTGCCTATTGATGGGCAATGGGACGTCTTCACCGGTTAAGGTCTTAAGGCAGAAAGCATTATCTCTGAGGATTTCAACAATTTGAAAGGGGCCAAGCTAGAGCTTATCGAATTTGTCATGTCCCCCTTTCTTCTCATGGGCCTTGTCCTAGCATAGGACTAGATCAGCGATTCTAAAGGCTTTGACTTTGGCTCGTCTATCAAACCATATTTTGACCATGCCCTGAAGTTTGGCAAAATTTTCAATGGCCTGGTCACACACTTCTTCCAAGTGAAGTAACTCAGCTAAGCGAGCTTCTCGTCAATCCCCTTCTTCATAAAAGGTGTTAATGAACTGGAGGGTTGGGATCTTGAGGTGAATGGGGAATACGGGTTCTAATCCATAAATGAGGTGAAATGGGGAATCACCCAAGGAGGCCTTGTGGCATGTACTATTTTCCCAAAGGGAAAAACAAAGTTGGGTGTGCCAATCCTTGGGATTCCTATCAAGCAGCTTTTTGATGGTAGTAATCAATTTTTTATTCATGGACTCAGCTAGGTCATTCCCTAGGCATAATAATTGGATGAGAATTTAAGGGAAATCCCATAGTCAAAGGCCCAACTAGTGAATTTAAGCAAAGAAAAGGCAAGACCATTATCACAAACTAGGGCGTATGGGCAACCGAAATGATTCAAAATGAAACTTTCAAGGAAATTAACAACTACCTCTATAGTACATTGCCTACATGCAATAGCTTATGTCCATCTAGTACAATAATCAGAGGTGGTTAGAATGTACTTGTGACCTGCAGAAGATGGTGGACTTACCAGACCGATGAAGTCGAGACTGATTGCGTGAACAGTCTTACCTCTAAGATTAGTTGCAACAGGACATCAACATTCCTTTCTCTAGTTGTGGTGGTCTGGAAAACGTGGCAAGTATGAACATGGCTATGAGCATCCTTGAAAATGGTTGGCCAGTAATATCCTACTCGCAGAATTTGATGAGTAGTAGAGGGACTCGACTTGTGACTAGTACCAAATTTGTCATGGAATTCTTTTAGCACTCTTGCGGCTTCTTCTTTTCCGAGGCATTGAAGGTAAACTCCATGATTTCTTTTGGAGAGTATGGACCCTTGTGGCATATATCCGCTACTTTTCAATCTGAGGGCATGCTTTTGAACTCTCTATAAATGAGATAGGCACTTGTTATTCAACAAGTAATAGACAATATCGTTGTACCATTCTCCGGGAGAAACATCTTCAAGTTGATATTGTTGAACTGTAAGTTCGGATCTCGCTTCAACTGCTATTTCAGCTATCATTCAGGTGAGGGCCTGTCCTCGAAAAAACTTCATTAGTTGAATCTCCATATCATATTCTTGTAGTGGGGTGACCCACTTTGCTCTCCATACTTGCAACTCATTTTGCATCAACAATATTTTCACTGTTGGGTCAGGCACAATGACAAATACCTTGTTCCACAGGATGTAGTGTCTAAATTTCTTAACTCCCCTCACAATAGCATATGCCTATTTTTCCATGCTATGATATCTCAGTTCAACATCCTTTAAGGGAGAAATCATGAAGGAAATCAGATGCTCATTCCCTTCATCATCTTTTTGGGTCAAAATGTTGGCACACAAATGGTCTAAAGCAAATGAGTAAATATAGAAGGGCTTTAGATAATTTGGGTTGACTAGCACAAGTGCTTCAACAACAGCTTTCTTAATTTATTCAAAGGCCTACTTTGCTTCTGGAGCACACTCAATTTTGGCATCTTGCTTCAACATGGTGTTGAGCGGGTTAACAATCCCAACAAAGGTCATAATAAATTTTCTAATGAAGTTTATCTTTTGGAAGAAAGATTTTAGTTCTTTCTTGCTACCTACAATTAAATCTTTAAGAGGGATTGGATACGCTCGAGGTATATGGAGATTCCTCATTCTAAAATAATGTGTCTAAGTAGCTTGGCTTCAGTGACACCAAAAATACATTTCTTCGAGTTAAGAGAAACCTCAAATTCTCTGCACCTTTGAAAAAATTTGCACAGACCAGAAACATGATCACCTCGTTTCTTTGAGAACACTGTAAGATCATCCATGTAAATGATGGTCCATTTTTTTATTAGATCCTTGAAGGCTATATCCATCACACGTTGGAAAGTGGTGCCAACATTGATGAGTCTGAACGACATCCTCCTGTATGCAAAGGTTCCCCACTTGGTGGTGAAAGCGGTTTTGTGCCTGTCTTCATATTACACCATGACTTGATTATAGCTGGAATACTTGTCAAGGAAGGACATCATTTGTGATCCATTAACGATCTGTAATACCTCATCCAATGAAGGCACAAGATAATTGTCCTTTTCTAAAGCTCTGCCCAAATTATGGAAGTCCACACACAATCTGATTTCTTAGTTCTTTTTCCCAACCGGGACCAAATTAGCCACCCATGTGGAGTGTCTGACTGGGAAGATAATTCTAGATGACATCAACTTCTACACTTCTTTGTAAATGATGGGCTCAAGTAATGCATTGATGGGATGTTGTTGTTATCAAAATGGTCTAATGTCTGGCTTGAGGGGAATGGTGTGCGTAATAATGGAGGTGTCATATGTCTTTAAATTTTTGTAACTCCATGCAACCACATCACGATACTTTTGTAAAGCATCGATGATGCCTTCATTTTCTTCTGACATGTAGACCTTGCCAATGAGTACATTCTTAACTTCCTCGACTATCCCAAGGTTGTGAGTGTCATACTAATTGTTGATGGAATCCTTCTTTGCTTATTGATCTTGGTCTCATATCTAATCTAGGTCAAATATACGTTCAAGTTGAGCCATACCTCTTGGAATAGTGTTCGCCTTAAGGTTGATAATCCCTTCTATGTCTAGTTTAGCCTCCTCAGACTCAATTTCATCAATTATCTAAGTAGCAAACACATCAGAACTGGTGATAAATTCCAAGATGTGTTTATCATCATTGAACACCTAAAAATGAGTGACATTGTCTAGCACATATGGGGTGGAAGTAAGCTCAATGGCGAACCTTTTGAGGCCAGTCAAAGAGAGGGGTTGTAGCATGTTGGCTGCTTGAGCTAAGGCATCAATAGTGTGGTTTTGAGAATGAGGGATCAACTAGATATTAAAGGCATCTAGGCTTTCTAGAAGATCCCAAACTCTATGCTTATAGTTTGCTATTCTCTGGTTAGGACATGAATATAATTTTTTGACTTGTTTTACTATCAATTTTGACTCACCAAAGACTTGCAACATCTTAACTTTCTTCCTTAAATCCATTAAGAGCCCATGAACTAATGCTTCATACTCTGCTACATTATTGGTGCAATAAAATTGAAGTCTATGGGCAACAAAGTAAGCCTTACCCATGGGGATGATAAGTTCAAATCCGGCTTTGGCTCCCTGCTTGGACTTGGATCCATCAAAATGCAACATCCAAAACTTGGAGGGTTCTTTAACTTCAGGGCCAATCATGAATTCATTCTTTCTTGGTTGCACTTTTGCATCCATCATTCCTAGATTGGGCAGGGACTCCACATTGCTAGCGGCAGGTTGCCTTATTAGCAGCTCCTTCTGAGAGGTGGCTTGTCCTTTGATGTGTTCTACCTCTTTCTGACACAAGCAACACTCAAATTCTGAGTGGGTAACATTATGAACTCTGCACCAGCTAGGCAACAAAAGCTCTTGGAAATCCATTTGAGCCCCCAAACTGAGTTGATCTTGTATGCAGTTCTCCATGAAGTCTTGGAAGCCATCTAGCAGTCCTAAGTTACCATCTTTGTAAGACTCATCATCTTCTAATTCTACCAACATTTCTATACTTTGGGGTGCACAAGCTAAATCGACAGGAGGGTTGCATAGCACCAAGAGGACCTCTTCAGTCATCTCTTCTTCGAGAAAATTTGATTCTCTTTGATAAGCCACAGGGCAATAATTACCCAATTTTGTTTCAGCAAACAACACCTTGTTGGTGTTATTATATTATGTGATCATGAACTTCATACATGGCTCCCGATCTATATAGATCCGATTTGGCAATCCCTTCCATGGCAACCACATGTGAGAGAATTCTGTCGTGACATACCCATTCAGTGCTCGGGTGAAGTCTCATCCCAAGATTATTCTGTATGTGTTAGGAATATCAGCAACTTGGATGTCAATTACCTGCTGCACCCTCGAATCTGCAACAATCTGCATGGGTATACGATTGATTTCTCCAATGATGTTAATCTTAGTTTTGTCCAGCCAAGTTACTTTTCTTCTAGAAGGTGTGGGGAAAATCCTAAGAGCCTTGCATATAGCCAAGGGAATGACATTAGCTGATGCTCCAGAGTTAATCAAATAGTTGTGCAGGTTCTTCCCGAATATCCGGATAGTGGTAAGGAAAGGGGGCATTTCAAACCTTCCCTAGAAGAGTCCCACAGGTGTGTCAGCCTGGCCCACTTGGCCTTTGTTCTTTTCATTAGTCTTTTCCTTGGTTTGCACTTGAATTTTCCCCTTAGCAGGTTATTTTCCAGTTTGCTGATTTGTAGGGACATCTTTCTTTTTACCTATAATCTCCTGAATTACAGGCTCATGTGGGGGTTCTTCAAAAGAGACTTTCTTGGCTGGTGTTTCTTATGTTGCCTTGGAGGAGGGGGTCTCATTAATCACCCTAAAGAAGGAATGCCTAATTGCAGGAACCTTGAGTAACTCAAAAGTAGACAAACTAATTTTGACCTTCTTAAATTCTTCAGCAACATACTCCCCCATTTGATCAATTTCAGTCCCGAAGGATCTACCTATGGAAGAACTAGCTGACTGATTTTGTGTTTGGTTTGGTTGTCTGTTTCTGTTCAAGTATTATGTAGGCACATAGGGATAGCTTGGGTTGTTGCTAGCATTGGGATCAGGTGGGGTGTTAAAGTTATTAGGTGGGGTGGAAGTAGTGAAAGGTCCCCCTGTTTGTCTATTCCTCAAGTTGTAGGGAGAGGCTCTCTGATGGAACATTTGAACTTCATCTTCACGAGACTCTTCTTCATCTATTGGACCATTATCTATGGAATTAAAGAGCTGGGATAGGGTTTCTTCATTACTTACCTCTTTTACTTCTTCGTTCTTTGGGGAGGCAACTTCGCTTTTAGGTTCATTGCTTTCACTTCACATAAACAAAGCTTAATTGACCACGAGCACGGAAGAGTTGTATGGTTTTGATGGGACTATGTCTCTACAACTCGCATTATCAATGGTGTTTTGGACCTCCACTTGAAAGATCTTAGCAGTTGTGAGGAGCTCAAGGCAATCCAGCGCAGAGTGCCTATTTGTTTTGTGGATTTGGCACCATCCAGATAAGGTAGCTTTGGTGAGATACACTCCACTGGTTGTCTTCTCCTTATTAGAAAGTTGATCGAGAGGAGTGGGAACACCTCCATTGTTTGTTCTTGTATTCTAAGTCCTATTTTTCCTTTAGGAAGGTCTTCTTTAAAATTTTTGATTACAGCCCTGCCCTCGTTCATACATCTGTCCTGATGAGGTGTCGACCTCGCAGTTATCCCTGTTGTCTCGGTTGAGGTTGGCCTAAATGTTGTGATGAGAAGTTTGTAGCTGATTATTTTGGTTCCTAAGATGATTCATCTTTGTGGACATCTTTTTGATCATCTATTTCAACTCATCCAACTGATCTTTCTTAGCACTGCTTGATTGTGATGTTTGGTTTTGGAGAAAGACGGGTTGTGCTATCGGCTGGTTTTGCTGAACAGGAAGGAATTCAGAACCTTGCAGATATAATGGGACTTGAGGTTGTTGTGAGTAAGTCTATTGCTTCTATGGTTGCAAATAATGGGGCATAAGAGTTGCCTGGTTCATAGGTTGTCTTGGATGAGGGACTATGGGTAGCTGCGGAACTAGATTCATGAGGGGCGTCTAATGTTGTAGAGCTCGAGTAAGTATTTGAATTTGCGTAGGATGGACAACCTACCCCAAGGAGTGTAGCAGACTAGATATGTTTTTTCCTAAGTCAGTGTTGGTGATAACTGCCTTAGCATAAGCATCCACTAATCTAGTAGGAGTTGGTCGCATCCTCTTCACCAATGTAGTTGTGAGGTTGTCTAGTGCTGCATAATAAACGGACAAGGAAACAACATCATTGAGCACATACAAGGCTTGTAACCTTGTGTATGCCCAATGGAATCGATCATTGAAGGAGTTGATTGGCTCGTTAATTTCCCTATGGACAGACATGAATTGTCAATACAACTCTGATGGGTTGATTGGGATCTTGTACTTCTATAGGAAGGAATTCATTAACAGGTTCCAAGATGTGATGGACCCCGTCGGCAAGTTGATGTACCAATAGAAAGCTTCTTCCCCCAAGGAATAAGGAAAGAGCCTACATGCCACGTCCTCGTGATCAATCTGTATATCTTTCAATGTCATTTGAAATATCTTGATGTGCTCTTTCGTTATCTTTTGTGGATCCTGAGGATTAAACTTCATGAAAAAGCTCTCTGGGTTCTTAGGCATATCATGATAATCATTAAAGGACAACTGGGAAGGATTATTTCTTAGCCAAGCCATGAGGGGAGGCATGGGTGGCACTTGCTATTGGACTAGGACTTGGGGCTGCGTAAGAGTAGCAACAGTTGGGACTACGCCCTGGACTTGGAAGGCAGGGACTGAAGCAGCGCCCCGACTGTGGGAAGTAGAGAGTTGGAAAGTAGTTTGGGACGATTGAGTGGAAGAGGTGGAGGTGGAAGAGGAAGGGCGAGTATGTGGCTGATGGAAGGAGGATGGGGGTGAATCAGATGAAGTGGATGAGGAGGATGAGGCCGAGTTCCATCTTTGAGTCCTTCTAGCCCTTGTAGGGGGCTATAGTTCCTAAAATTCCCCTTTGTTGGGTGTAGATCTTAGAACTCTATGAAACCTTTCAGGGGAAAATGATCCAATTCAATACAGCTTAACTCAAAAATGCCCTCCTTCTAGCACCAATTTTGTTGATGGGTGTTTTTGCACCATCTCAACATAGGCAGCACACAAGTATGCCACCTCTCCTGAAAGGTAGAAATTTGCAAACATGTTACGAATTACTACCCCAAGGTCTCTCGGGTGTCAGGTCATGACATGCATGGAATTTCTCAGTTGATTCAATGTGACTTTTTTGGTAATCACAGGGTAGCCTTACGTAAGTTAAGTTGGATGGGAATTGGTTCTTCAAATAGAGTTTATAATATTTTTTGAAGTGTTGCTCTACTGATGCAAGTTCAGGATAGTAATGTCAAACTCTACTTTGATCTTTGGATTTGGCTTTACAATGTGCAATGAACTTTATCTAAAACACCTATTTAAAAGAAAAGTCAAAAGGGAAGGGGATGGAGTAAGTTCCTAGACCTGAAGGTGTTAATGAACAATGATAATGGAGGACCCTACAGTGGAGAACCTTCCCAAAATGAAGTTCCACTTAACCAAATCAACGTATAGTCTCATGAAACCAGTGCAATCTTCTAAGGTCTACAGAATTTCAACCTTTCATTCACCATAAAGCATTAACAAGAGATAGAATTTAAGTGCAACATTCATATAATGTTCATACTAGCTTTACACTATAGTTTATCATCAATAAACAACAAAAAACATGAATGAGGAAGGGCATCAACATAGCATAATTCTTCACCACCAATGAACAACATTAAATAATATATCAAAACAAGCTAAAATACATATAACAACAAATTAAATCTATCCAAATTCACTAACTATGAGAAGAATAATCATGCAACATGAAGTTGGAACTCAAGAATCCACCAAATCAATGAATTTCTATTAACATTCCAGCAACATGTCCTTACAACAACTCAACTCTCTCCTAAAAATGAGAGGATACCTCCTATTTATAGTGTCCAAAAAGCAAAATAAATGGCCAAGATTTCATCTCATTGTGTGGCCAAGATTCACTACAAATTAGGGTTTCACCTACCCCCAAATATTTTACAATTTAAAATTACATTTTGTCTTTTAGCTTATTTTGTCCTCTTGTGGGTAGCACTGTAGCTCTTTTGTCTTTTAGCTAATTGCCTTGATGCAACTACTTTGCGAGGAATTCATCATCAATAATCGGATTTCCCTCTTGCTTCCTCATAGTAGCATATTCCACAAACCTGTTGATCAATGCCTAGAGTTTGTTCAATTCCATTATATCCGACTAGAGCACTTGAAAGTTCAATTTCCTAGATTTGCTTGTAATCGCATCCCAATCCTTATCACATTTTTGTGTATTCTTTATCACCTACTCGGATTGAGCGAAGGATCGCACAACAAAGCCCATAAAATATGGTGTTAGTGCATATGTGGTCCCGTTCTCCATCTTCTTATGAAAGTATGGCTTTATCTTCTGCGGGTCTAGTTCAATGGTGGGCATATCAAAATTTGTCATTAGCCTCAGGTATTCTTCATAGGTCATCCTAATTTCTTTGATCCAATCAATATCAAGCTCCACTTCATGGAGCACTCATTCCAATACTTCCTTTATGTGATCTAAGCCCAACTTCCATGTCTCCATGAGCTAGTGGTCATCTTCTACCAAAGTAAACTCCTTCTCCTAGGATCTCTCAGGTATCTTGAGGATAGCCTCAAGTTTGGGATACATGATCTTGTATAACTCTGGGAAGTCAGTGCAGAATTTCTTTATTCCCCTGAGTAGCTTTTGCACCTATAAGAACTTGTTGGTTGTCCTGACAGCACGACCAATGGCCATGTTTCCATTGTAGAGGACTTGCTGGAACCAATCCTCTATGGCCTTTGTCCAATTTTTTCTTCTCTCCAATTTATCAATGTGGTCCTTGGACAACAGTTGTGGTGGCACTGATGATATGGTGGAAATCCACTCAACTAATGACCATTGTTGAATATAAGCAGTCAAATCTGCCACCCGTGCTTTTAATTCCTCCTTAGAGGTCTTGTCCTTATGCATTTGGTGCACAAGAGTGGCGACAAACTCCTGAAGATGGTCAATCTTCTGTTCTCTTGTAGTCATTCCCAAATCAAGGGTAGAAATATTATAGTTGATCCCTTCTTCTCCCATCACTAGGGTGGCTATCTACACAGTCCTAGATCTCAAAGCATCCATTGTTAGGTGGGATCTAACCCTTGGCTTCTTTTCCTTCCTCGTACTTATTTGTGCTCGGGCTAGAATGGCTTCCAGCCTTACCTTCAGATCCATTGGGGTCGGGGTTATCTTCTCCAAAAAAAATTCAAGCCATTCAAGCATCTAAGATTCCCCTTTCGGTGATTCATGATCACCCTCTTCCTCTTGGATAGGTTGGATCTCTGTTTTCTTTCCAACTGAGGTCTCATGCTGTCTTTTCTTCCTCTTCTTCATTAGAATCCCAAATGAACACTATTTCTTTTCCCAAGGATTCAGTAGCTATATGCTCCTTAGGGTTGTCCTCCCCCTTAAAGGTTTTCTTTTCTTCCTCTTGCTCATGCTCATGTTCTTCATGATGTTCCACTTTTGGGCTCTTTTGGGATTCAGCCTCTTCCTTTGGCTTATCCTCTTCTTTCTTTTCTTCATAATGCAAAGGAGACACTTCTTCATCATGCTTGGGGATCTTTTTGGCTTGATCCTTAGTGGGAGGTTCAGTGTCCTCCATTTTCTCGCTGGTATCTTTCTCTTCATTAGAGGGCTACCCTTCAGCTTCTTCCCCGATGTCCTTGAGTTCTTGAGCCAACTCTTCCTCGAGCTCTAGGTCAAAGGTTTCCACAATATACTTTGTGCCTAGTTCCTCAATGTCCTCTTTAGATGTCCTCTTCTTCCTCACACACCACTTCATCAATTACTAAGTGTTGATGCTCGGGATGTTCATGGTAATCATATGCTTCTTCATCCATTTATTTTGTTGCCTCCCTCTCTTGCCTTTCCAACTCTTCAAATATTTGCATTGTTTCTTTCATTTCCAGTGGCTTGGTTGGAGTAGGGACAGGAAGGTCAGCAACAACTTGTGCTAGGGAAGCTTGTATAGCAGGGTTTATCAACACCCTAGATAGCTCCATCGGTATGTTTTGCATGTGCCTGGAAAGGCTTCTAGGAGCAAAAGGGTGGGCATTGTTGTTATTATGGTAGCCAATGAAAGGGTTGTCGTTGAAGACATTAAGGAAGAGGAGAGTGAGGAAGTGGTGGCAGAAGAAGATTCTATGACCATAACCTGCGTTGTAGGTGGAGTAGAGGCAAGGTGAACTGAGATGTCCACCGTAGGCAGAGAAGAGGCAACCACTCCCTAAGAAACATGTGGAGTGATGGTGGTAGTAGTAGTTGTGGCTATGGAAGCAAGAGTAGAGGTAGTAGGTGGAGACTTTGGCTGCTCGACCTCTATTTCTTCTCCTTCATGGAGCGGGTCTTACTGTATAGTGGGCATCTTTGTGAAACTGCCCGACTTCTTTGGCTTCTTGGAAGGTTCACCTTTTGAAGCTTTCCTTAAAAATACTTTATGCTTGGGTTGACGTTCAACCACGTCTTTTCTCTTTCTTAACCTGGTAGCTGGAGGAGATTTTGAAGTTTCCCTAGATGGGGTAGTAGTTGTCCCGCTATCAGTCTAACTTTCTGGCTCATCCTCAAGCTCACTGTAGGTCAAGGTAGCTCCTTGCAGCTTTAATTGAGCAATCTGTCCATTGATCCATTGCTTGGTCCTTACCTCAATGGGTTTCATTAGAATATCATGGTCATTTACCTCTTCCTCATTCTAGTCAATTAGGGGCAGCGGTAGATTGGCACCACATCATACTGAGGATCAACCACTGTGTTTTCATCCTCTACTATTTGATTTGACACAGAAAACAAGTTAACCGTCTTGACAAAGTATGTCATCATGTGCATGCAATGCCTCATAGGCACTTCCTTGTCATCTCTGCAATTGGCCCAAAAGTCTTCGATGTTATGTAAATGGGCGTACTCTATCCCAACCATCTTCTTTAACTTGCCATATAGATGCATCAATAGCCTGATAGTGTGGAATTCCAAGTTATATTCAGCCAACTCCTTGTCAAAATACTTCACACATTGGGATGAGGGGGGCGCTTACATTCCTTGACCAAATGTAAGGGGATAAGGGATCCTCGGCTAATGTTTGTCGCTTAGAAGGGTGTGCACATGTTGTAGCTGTCGAGAGAGTTCAAATAATACCATCTAGTCATTTGGGTACCAGGGCAACTTGTATGGCTTTTTTGAGAAACCCTCGGCTCAAATGTATGTAAATTTGGGAAATTAAAAGAATAAAAATCCAAAATGGTGGATGAAGACATTGACACTGTGCGTAACCCTCCTTTTGAAGTCACCCGCAAGCAATCTAATAATATGGCCAATGAAGGCATCATTGACCCTGCAGTAGTCCTTCTTGAAATTCTTGTATTAGAGCTGAGGATACTTATCATATACCTTTAGCTCCCTTCTCGGAGTCTGACTTGGAGCCACAAATAATCCTTTGTACTACATCTGGTCAACTAGTAGATAAACCAAGTATGATGTCATGTAGAACTGTGAGGTCCTCTTTACCGCCACAAACTGTTCATGCAAGCAATTACTAATCATCCCTACCCAGTAGGATTTGGTTTCCCCTCAGAGGATTTATTCCACGAAGTATAACATCTATTCCTAGAAGAAGGTTGTAGTCGGAAGGCCCATAACTCTACTTAATAAGGTTATCGAGTAATGATAATCCTTGTAGAAGTCACTTCAAAAGAGTTGTTGGGGCACTTTGTTTGCACTGCCCCTCTTCTCTTTTAACCAGTATTGATTAATAAGTTTCTTGCATTTGAGGGGTTTTATGTCCCATGTGGTTTTGGCATATTTCTTTGTTGTTTCCTCCATCTCATTGAAGGTAAGGATGTGGAAGGTTTTCCCTATTGACTTGGCATATAGATCGGCTAGTACATTGCCATCTTTGTCTACAATTCTTCTAGTATCTTCTTGTTATGTCTCTTTGTAGGCCCTCACGAGTTCGAGAGCAATGAGAGCAGGTGGGAATTCGACAACCTTGGCCAACCCACTCTTTCTCATCCTTTTGGCATTTTCTGTTGTGGGGTTGATTTAAACCCTTTGCTTGGACTCATCAATATCAATATGTCCTAGATTTAAAATCTGAGATCTCCTTCCAATCTGTGGTGACCCTAGAGTTGAGGGGTTCCCCTTGGAACTTGTACTTCATTTGGTCTTTATCTTGTTTTCCCTTGGGTGCCTTAGCTAACTTCTTTCCCTTTTATTTTTCCACGGCTGCCCTCGAAGGTCCTGCAATTGGTTCCATATATCCTGCAGGCAAGGGAGCATTAAGCACATTCAAGCATAAAAATGTGAAGAACATTAGCCAAAATCTAGCAAAATGATGTTAGGCCAGGTAATTCATCATTTAAAGATCCTAACATATCTTTCAAATCAATATTAACCATTCATTTGTGGAAGTTATGGCCATGCAGGCACAGGGGTGCAAACTTCCTTAGGCTAGCAGTCGTTCTGAAGGACGACATATAGGGCACGATGACTCACATGATTTCTTCTGCACCAGGATTTAGCTGTAAAGTGGGGTCCACTAAGGATACCAATCTATTTTAGCACGTGGGTCAAAATCACTTTGAATTTTTGGAAGCATTAAGGTCCTCATTTAGGTGTGTGAAAGTCGTTGGTAACTTGGTTGTTTGAGGTTTTGTCGTTGAAATGACGCTAACAAAGAGGTGCCCTGCAGGTGGCATCCCACCACGTTGGATCTACAGACTCAAAGGAAGGTATCGCTTTATCATTGAAGTTCAATCCGTTTAGAAGAGTGCGTACCAGAGTATGCAGAAAGTCGCAGGACGTTGGCCGTTCAAAACGACGAAGGCCGAATGGAAGTTTGGCAGGGGAGGTCCGCATTGTTGGGTTTGAAAAAAACTTAGGAATCGAGCACTTGTTCATCGATGGACAATCAAAAGGAAATAGTGGAGTCAAGCCCCACGCAATGGGTGGATGGTAGTCTTCAAGCGTTTTGGCATGTCAACGATAGCATAATCGTCCGCAGGCACCCACCCGCGTGTGGCTATTCGCAAAGTCTTTTACTTAAGCATTTTTGTTTCTTTGAACTCAAACAACAGAGGCAAGTGTGTGTCTCGAAAGGCAGAGAGGCGGATGTCAAACATTGTCTAGAATGATAGACTCACCATGGCGGCCTGCAGACAAAAGTCCACAAGGAGAGGTCTGCAAAGAGTCAATCATTTTTAGTGTGGGGAGATCGGATGGCAGCAGCGGGATCAGGACCCGCCTGTCGGAAGGACCTTAAGGCTCCACCGTTTGGAGGGATTGTTTATGCAGTGGTGAAGTGTTGATGAAGGTATGTGCTGGATGGTCCACATTAGATAAGTTGTGTGGATTTGAGCTTGGACAATGGGGTCCACCGATTGGAAGGACGAGTTGCGAAGGCCGTTTGGAACAATGAAGCCAGGGCAAAAATCGATAGACAATAGTCTGTGAGGAGAACTTCACAGCGAGTCAGGACTTAGGCAGTTTTGGTGAGGTCAAGTTTGATTAGCAATGACTGGGGCAGGACCCGCCCAATGGGAGGACATGGTCAAATAGTTGTTTGAAACAATGAGGCTCAAAAGGCATTCTGCAAGTGGAGGCCTGCATTATTGGGCCTGGGTGGGCCAAAGGGTCTCCATTTTGGATTCATGAATTTGGCTAAGTTTAGGATGGCCAAATTGAGGGGGCCTCCTGCGAGGGCGGGTCTAATGAAGGTGTCCACCGTTTAATAAAGTTTGACAGTTTGAGAAAAAAAAGGGGTAGCGACAGGCATGTTGCAGACTCATAGGACATGAATGCCATGGCTCAAGAATGGCTGCGGAGGGTTCAAGTCTTGCAAGCTCCCCGTGAAGGATTTCAAAGGTTTTCTCAAAATTCGAAGACATGGATTTTAATCGCTGAGGTTTGTTCTAACTGGATTTCAAGTTTTCCTTCTAAGATTTGATAACTTTCTACATAGATTAAAGAAAAATCAAAGGCAAGCGGTGATGAAGGACCAACCTATAAAACTTGATGAAGATGGTCAAGCAATTAGTGAGCAAAAGCTTTGAATCAACAATAGAGCTCGATGGGCGCGATGACGGCATTGTCGGGAGGCTCTGACAAGTCTTCTGAATGTTTGTAGGTGAAAATGATAGCTCAAAATGAGCTATTTATAGAAAATGCAACATTTAATGCTCCTCATTAATGTTGGTATGATAGGGGTGAAAGTTGGTGAACGATAATTTCAAAAACAGCGGCAGGAACAACAGAGTCCGCTAAGCGGACGACAACCAAGCATTAGTCATTCAAATGGTCGGCGGTGAAAACAACCAACAATGATGTGGGTCCTGGGGTGTGGAAGGACGTCGTGTGAAGGCCATTTGAAACAGTTGGGGAGCTAGGGAATCCCCCATAGAGCAGCCCGCAAGGATGGACCTGCGTTGCCCGAAGGACACCAATTTTAAAGTGTGAAGGAAAACAACTAGGGAAATCTCACAAAGGCCTAAGACCTTGAAAATTTGAGGGAAAAAAAACTTGGTCAACTCAAGATGATTCTTATAAGACTCATTGACCACTTAAAACTCAAAATAGGGGGCACACAAAATGAGGCAGTGACAAAAGTGACCTGGCAAAGCGAAAAGAGAGGGTCCCCATTCCGAATGGGGTGTGTGTGCTATAGGCACAACAATGCCAATAGGAGGAACTACACAAGATGCAACTAAAATTCACACATCCTTATTTGGCACCTAAAGCATGACACAAGGCACAACAATTACCATAGGAGCTTCATCGTCAAATCCATTAGGCATACACGACACAACAAATAGGCCTATAATTGTCCTTAACACTGCAATGGCTATACCAAACACACAAGGCAACCCACATGGTCATATCCTTGCAACATCATCCAACCCATTCCACAACATAAACATTCCAACCTAAAACATACCAACCCAAAGCACGACATATGCATCCCATTTACAAAACCAAAATCCATCCTACACCCACACATTAAACCAAAACATGTCACATGGTGTTGGATTGCAACATGGCCATATAGACCCAAACAATACACAAGTGGATGTCTTGCAAACACAAGTGGTATCCCTTCAACAATAAATGAACAACATGCAAATGACAACCAAAAAGGAATACACAGCGCAAGACTTATGTCCATTTCTCTTTGACAAAAAATTATACATGCCACCTTCCCACATGGATATATTATACCAAATTTTCCAAAGTACAATGGGAGGTGTAACCCTATTGAACACATAAGGGAATTTACCACACATTGCATAAACATCGCATTTGATCCTACATATCTCATGAGACTTTTTCCATGAAGCCTTACTAGCATAACACTTGAATGGTTTTCTAAACTCCCAACTGGCATAAGAACATGGGACAAACTAGTTGAAAAATTCATTGAACACTTTGCCTTTAACATTGACAATGAAATCTCAATAGACACTTTATGTCACACTACACAAGAGGAAGGAGAAGACTTTATCACCTTCTTCCAACGGTGGTGAAGCTTAGCTAGTCGATGTCCAATTGAGATACCCGAAAAAGAAAAGGTCACTATTTTCCTAGAAAAACCTCAACTCAAAAGTGAGAGGTGAATTAAGAGTAAAATGTTGCACATCATTTGTGGACCTAGTGGAAAAAGGCATTATCCTTAAAAAGACTCTCATTGACAAAGGTGAACTTAAAATGACCAACAAGAACACAAGCAACCAAAACAACCCAAGTGACAAAAACAAATATTGGTCTTGAAATAAAAATGTCACCAACGATGGAGTTGTTGATGCAAAGACCATACATACAGGATCTATTATTTTACATAGAGGCCCTAATACATCAAACAACATATCTAGAGTTTCCGACCAAATTGCTAATGTTGTATAAAACACACAACAACCAAGAACGCAAAGGAAGTTTCCAAAACGACAATACACCCCACTTGGTGAACCATTGAGTCAATATTCAAACAACTCTTACAACACAATGTCATACAACTTCCCAAGCCCAAACAATACGATCTTGGACAATTCAAACCCTCTTGGTGGGATGACAATGCTTTTTGTGACTATCGCCGAACTAAAGGACATAATCTTGCGCAGTGTCGACAGTTGAAGAACATTATACAAAACCTTGTGGAAAACAATACTATTGAGGTTAACGAACAAATGTAAGTGTTACTATTTTTTAGCTACCAACTAAATTAGTAAAATTTTATCAGACAGTTATTAAAATAAGGTGAGAATTTTTTTGACATTTGAGCAAATCAGATAAGAAAACCAAACATTCAAAGATTTATCAGGTACATGTTTCATGGCTAGTTCATAGTGTTCAACATTTTAGCATGTGGTGTAAAATGGGCTCCCACAAGGGTTGAGCCCAGCATGATGTCTTCTCATATTTAAAAGACGCAACGAATAATGGTCATGTGTTTCAATCATATCTCAAAAACTTCAATATGAGTTTTTGTGATTTTTGGATATAATTTATAAAACAATGAGGTGAAAAAACCCTTTAAATTTCTCACTGACTCAGTTCGTAGTTTTTGAGAAATCTTCACCACTTCTAAGGAAAAAGACAAATCCACCTTTTTAGGAGGATTGTAAGGCTCAAAGGGTAGTTTTACATTAGTTTTGAGGTCCCACATGGGTTGACCATCACTCAAGGGGACTTTTGGACACTTAATCATTCAGTTTGCTCCAATTTTGAGGCCTTTTTTACATGCTTTTCAAACTTGCACGACCAAAGATGATTCATCATGCATATTGGTGGACTTGAGAGTTAAGTATCAATATTATCATTTAATTTTAAAATTAAAAACACTTAGCTTGTATCTTTTGCATGATTTTAAATAAGACAAAATATGTAATTAAATATTAAAGGTAATATTTTATTACCTTAATATTTACCATGTAATGTAAAAAAAAAAGAGTTCACATGATAAATATTAAAATAATCATATTGATTATCTTTAATATTTAATCGAATAGTCCCTTTTTCCCAAAATCATACAAAGAAAAAATGGAGCAAATGGTGAGACATAATTGCAGTTTCGCATCAGCTTTGCAGTTCATATATTTTGACTTCAGTTATCTCCTCTTGGCTTTTTGAAACCCTTTATTGTATATAGGAAAAAGACTTAAGTCTTTTTTCCTTAGTTCTTGTTTTTTTTTTTGCTTTTGCACTTTGTAGAGAGAAATCTTGTAACTCAAATTTTTACATTGTTAATATTATGCAACAGTTTTTATAGGTTAATTTTGGAGTCTTTATGCAGTATTTTCCTGTTATTCTCTTTTAGAATCCATAATTTTAATTTTACCTCTTCAGAAATAATGAAAAGTATCTCTATGAATAATTTGATGATTTTATTGTGTTTTAATATCCAAACCTTTAAGTTTGTCTTATTCATTATCATACATCATTCACAGGTCTTAGGTAGTGTGTTCTTTTCATTTTGAACTTCAAATTGTGAGAATTTATTTTCCTTTTTGAAGTATCAAACTGTTTGGCCATCTTAAGAAACACTTTTGTGAAGCCATTTCTGAATTGTGTGTATAGATTTTTGAGAATAATTGTGAATCGTTATGTAAGTTTTATCATCATTTAGGTGCATCACCGCAATTTAAAGTTTAGTTTATGCATTTAATTTAAAACCTTCTTCTCTTTTTCCTTCAAAATTTGCAATCAATCATTAAAAGATCATAAAGGAAGCCGACCTATAATCTAGATGTTGATTTCCATTTTAGGCAACCCACAGGCCTGGAAATCATCCCATGTTACACAGGATTGCAAAGCATCTCTACATTTGCATTCGGGTGCACTCCTATTGATAGCAGTAACAACATACTTCAAACAACAACCATAAAGTTTTTTCTGATCCATTGCATGACCATGGGAAAGGAAAAGCCCCCAATATAGGCAATAAGACCAATAATAACTCAACCAATTACACTAATGTCAAATTCAACTATGGACATTCCACTATCATAAATCACATTTGAGCTACCAATGAACATGTTAATACCATCACCATTAAGAAAACTCATGGATGTGCTGTCAATACCCACTATACCAAAATAACCTTCCAAGTCCCTCCTCTAAAACAACAAACACCAAAAGCCCAATATAACCTCCTTGACCAATTAGGGAAGACTCCAACACAAATTTCTATCCTTGAATTGTTGCACATATCTCCTGACCATAGCGCCATCTTAGACAAAGCCTTACAAAACATGACCATATCTATTGATCTCGATGTCAATCATTTTGAAGAAATGGTTGGATACTTGACCAATTCCCACCATGCCACCTTTTCCAAACAAGATTATTCCATAGAAAAGCTAAATCATAATGACCCTTTACATCTTGAAGTCCTTGTCCATAAAGCCAAAGTCAGACGAGTCTTGGTAGACAAAGGAGTAGAGTTAAATATTTGCACTTTAAAATTGGTTAATGCATTAGGGTTTTCAGAGGCATGTGTAGACACTACCAAAGGAATTGTTATCAAGGCATACAATGATGAAGAAAGATAGTCTAAAGGGATCATAACACTTCCCATTCAAGTCAGACTTGCAATCATGGAGACCACTTTCCAAGTCTTGGACCTTGAATTACCATATACCCTTCTCTTAGGCTAACCATGAATTCATGCCATGAAAGAAGTTCCATCCACATATCATAAATGCCTTAAATTTCCACATAACAACACTAAAATAACCATAGCTAGTGATCCTTATCCATTCCAATACCGTAGTAATTTGAGAGAAATCATGTAATTCCAAGTGCTTGTCAATAATGAAGCTTCATCCTCCACTTTGTCACATTACATTGATCCATATTCATTGAATAAAGCATCCATTTCATCTACCGTATCATCAAACCCCAAGGTCCAAGTCTATAACATGGGATGTGGAGAGTATCGTATGAACAAGTTGCAGATAAATGACAATGCTACCATTGCCAAAGATGATCAAACTTCCAATAATGATATCAAGACAGTTTCAGAAGGAACACAAATAGATGGTCGTGCTTGGATCAAAACCTCTTGGGATCTTGATGACAGATCTGCTTTTGCCATATCCACCTCCACACAAGTTTTTAATGTCCAAGACATATATGATAATCCACTCTTTGATCTTGACCCTACTGAGGATATCCATACATCATCCTTCCATACAACCTACTCTGGGTTATGGTATGTCCCCCTTACTATCGCCTCTACTAAATCATCTAGCCAAGTCGATAGGGATGTGCAAGCCTTTGTTGATGTGAATAGTACTAAAAAGGCTAGTCCCAAAGACAACATTATTGACATCGTCACTCCCATTCATCCACCAAGCATTCATGTCACTCCATCCACTTCATTCATTCCACTCACATCCATCTACATCATAGACATGGATCAACAAGTCATATCTAAAGAAAAAGATAAAGGCAAATTCCAAGAATCAAGAATGAAAATACCTTTAAAAGGAGATCGAGTATCAAAAGATATGATGTAAAGAAAATAAAATCATGAAAAGTCCTCTAGCCAACATAAAAAGCTATTAGACCAATAAAAAATACAAGTCAAGAATGAGCAAGAATGTCAAGACAAGTCCTCTAGCCATCATAAAAAGCTATTGGATGAATCAAAAGTAAAAATCAAAAGTGAAAATTAGAAAGCATTGGTCTCCAAGAATGCTCCTCCATCAAAAATCACTGGGGGCATCTATTAACGTAAAAATTCAAGCAAAGAGCTTGCTGATCCAAGGTCTTCATGTCCATCACTTACACTCATTCCATACATTCCATTCAATCTGTCCATATTCGTTTATCATTCCGCTTGCATTGGTGATGTATTTCAATGTACCTTTGACAATGACCCCTCGACGTACCCTAGCTCATCGGTTGCTCAAACTCCTTTTCGTTTGAAGCCTAGTGGCCCATGTAGTGTGCACATTAGGGATCATACCATAACCTCTTTCATCCACCACTCTTATCATCCATCATATTTTCCACTAACATTTCGCATCCAAATTAGATCCGTTCATCCAACACGGTCATTTGAATAGGGTCAATGCATCATCATGACATATTGGTTCTACACATAACTTCTGAAAGTCTTGTCTTAATCGCAAAGAAAAAAGAGATAAGAGAAATAATTTGTCCGATAGTGAAAACCACTTTGGTGGCGCTTTGGATAAGTACCATGGTGAAAACCTGGCAAACAGGCACCATGTGTAGTTGGCCTTACTTCGTCGTTTACCATCATTCCAACCTAACTTTTCCGTGTCTTTTTCTTCACCCACATTTTCCATATTACTCATAATAATGATTGGTTTCCCTTTCCATAATTTGGAACAATTGACATTAGACATCCTTTCGCCCTCTTCATAACACACCTTATTCCACTCCTAATAAATTGGTCTTATGCCTGACTTGGGGCAAATACTTGACCTACGCCATTGGATTCTACATATGATAACAAAGGTCGCTTTATCCCAAAAGACAAAAAAATCATAAAATGACCTGAAGAAGTCTAAAAAAAATCATAAAACCTCAAAATCCAAAAAAATAAAAACATGTCAAAAACACAAAAACATCCAAATAACCTTCAAAATCCCAAAAATAGAGTAAAAGTCAATCATGTCAATCAGTCCATGTCATTGTCGAACTACGTTGCCTCTGTGACTTAATGTAGGCAAGGCCATATGTCGATGTGCCTTTGAGGCATTAGGTCAATCCCTTTTAGGTTTGTTAAATAAAATCATGACTCAGTCCTTTGTCAATAAAATCAAGTTATGTCATGTCGAAATATAAGGTCTCTGCGCATTGTTCCATAGGCAAGGTCATTTGTCGATGAGCCCCCAAGGTCACCTAGGTCAGTCCTTTAGGGCTCACCGCATCAATCAAATAAGTCAGACATTGTCAACTTAGACACAAACATTCATCAAAACATCAAACAAGTCACACATCAACAAGACAATAGGTCAACAAGGTCACTTAGTCAAACTAAGCAAATTGTCAAACAATCAACTTATGTCTTATACAAGATGTCCTTCCTGAAACAAGACATTGCCATTTAGCCAAACATCATCATTTTCCTTATACAGGTGGTCACGTTATCAAAACCAGACTTGACGTCTTATACGACATGTGTCTTTCCTGAAACCAAGCTCCATCAAACAATCAACCTGTCAATCACCTAGTCAATTGAATATTAAACAAATCAAAGTTTGGCAAAAAATCTAAATGGTTGTTGACCTTGTGGTTTGTTTTGTCTTATCATTTTTTGATTTATTTTTGAGTCAGGTTACTAGCTTCCTTGAGGATGTCCCATGAATGATTTAGAGGAGTCATAATGTCTCATGACTCTTTTTCTTTGATTGTTGTTTTGTGGATTGTCTTGGAAAAAAGACTAGGACAACTTTGCCTTTAGTATGAGCTAGGACATTCCTTGTTTTCAACTATTTGTTTTACAAGTGGATGACCTTGCACACCTTGGTCTATCTTATATCAAGGTGTTTGTTCTCCATTTATGTCATTTTTAATGCCTATGATGATTCATGCAAGGCCTATTATGTTTTAGCAAAATATTGAAGTCATTCTAATACTAACATCCATGTCTTTTGTGCTAACATTTCTTCTATCCTTCATCCTCTAGTATTCTCATCCATTTCGAGAGCACACTCGTGTTCTTTGAACCCGCCTATCCTCTTGAGGGGGCATACCACAACCCTCTTCGTCATCCTTCCTCATCCTCTTTACACTAGGTCATATTTTTGATCGAGTTTCTTTGACACAACATGATAAACTACATTGTATCAAAGAGAGACAAAATGTAGACACTAAAAAATTGTCCTAGGCTTGCGACTTCTAAATTCTCCATCATTTCCCCTTTTGTCTTTGATAATCAGATAATTTTAATTATTTAATTATTTACTAAGGTCATATATCTTCTATTAATTAAATAATTATTTAATTAATTCATTTCTATCTTTATTCTTCTTTGATTAATTAAATACATTTTATTTATTTAATTACGTCACTAATTAAGTCCCTTTCTAAAATTAAATATTCTTATTTATTTAATTTTTATGCCATTTTCTACTATAATTATTTTAATTATTTAATTATTCATTAGCTTTTTCTCTCCTAAACTATTTATTTATTTAATTTGGTCCACTCTCTTGAATTTTGAATTAAATCATTTCCTCGTTGTCACATTCTTCTATAGTTAAATAATTATTTTAATTATTCATTGGCACCTAGATTAAATAATTTTATTATTTAATTTCTGCCATCGCCTCTTTATCCGTGTCAATCTTATCTTCCACATCAAGTCTTTATCTATCCATGTCTCAATTAACCTCCACAATCTTGACCATCAATCCTTATCATTTGCCCCAATTTATCCCTAACCCTATTCCATACCCCATCTTTCATTTTTGACCATTGATTAAGACATCCTATTGATATTCAATCTTAGCCTTTCATTCAAAATTGTCTTTTCTATAAAAAAAACCCTTGTCCTTGTCATTTTGATAGATCTACACATATTATGCAAGTACATGCTCCTAGTGTGAGACAACAATCTTCAATATTTTGCTAATCACTTGTCATAGGCTTATTATTTGCATACTCAAAATTTGAGGGCAACCATATTATTCAAACAAAATGGAGAAGCACAATAAAGGTGAATCAATGATGGCATGAAGATTTGGTAATATTGTTTTATGCTTATTTGTGCTTCATTGTTTATTAGAGTCTTATTTGCATTAACCTTAATATTTTAACCCTGATTACTATACTATATATATAAAGATTTTAAATTTCACACTGTCATTTATAATTACTTGCTTTATCTTTCACGATGTATTTCAAATATCTAAAACCAAACTTTTTCCCCTTAAGACTCTAGCTAGAATTCTTGTTAATAAATTGATTTTGAATCAAAATTTTATAAGTGAAAACAAACAAAAATAAATTTATAAGTGGGCGAAAAACCTTTGAGACCTTCCTCCCCAACAAAACTTTATATATATATGAGACTCTTATTTTACTCAGAAAAATACACTTAAATCCGCAGAATTAAGATAGGAATGTAAACAGTTTAGCATGAGAACATATTCTTATTCCCACTCCAAATCCGAAATCTTTTGCTTAACTGCGTTGTCTCAATCAAACCAAGTAGCTAAAGATGAAACGAAAGTTCTGGAGACCTTCATTTTGCCGACCCAATCTATTTCTAGATCTATTCTTCCCATTTAATATACGGATTTTTTGGTTTGACCATAGCAACCACCCAAATGCCTTTTCCATTACCGTCGTCAAAATGTTTTTAAATCTCCAAATGGGCTCTGCCAATTCATTTCGGTACATCAGATTTTTAAGACCGACAGATCACCCATTGGAATTGATTAGCAGGGGTAATTCCTAAGAGGGTTTTCACTCTTTGTATTTTGGGTGCCCACTAAGTATGGTATATTGAATTGGGTTTCTCCATGGAAGAGATTGAACAGATGCGAGGAGCTAATGTCGGGGAGGGATTCGAACCCTCAACCTCAGGGAGTAGTGGTAACAGTAATATTAACAATACTTTCATGGAGGAAACCGGGGAGGAAGATGAAGATGTTTGCAGGATTTGTAGAACAAGTGGGGATGCAGAGAATCAATTGTATTATCCGTGTGCGTGCAGTGGCAGTATTAAATACGTGCATCAGGAGTGTCTCCTTCAGTGGCTCAATCACAGCAATGCACGGCAGTGTGAGGTAACTTTATAATTGTTGTAGAGGTTTTTATAATGTATTGAAATTTAGTTTAAAAGATAAATTAAAATGGTGGGGGGTAAATTTGCAATTGTCGAGGTAACCTTTGCCTTAGTTGTTTGTATGATCTTTTGGGGGATAAAGTATTTTTGAAGTTTGGAGGGGCATCTTTTGGTGTATTTAATTTGCTCGCAGTGTAACAAATAATCGGTGTTTTCTAGATTCAGAAGCGTGGTTGTATAAATGGTTTTGCTGAGTCTCTTTATTGTACCCATTTAACGCAGCTGAATACTGGGTAAATTCGAGTTTGTTGGGGTATCCGGCACTTTTTTCTTTTGTTTTCAAATCATTGAGTAAATTCCGTTTGGATTGTGGTGACCTTCAACGTAATTTTCATTACGAAGTATCTGTTCCATAAGTTCTTCCGTGTGCCTCGTCTGGTGGGTTTTGGGTACGCCCAACCCAGCAAACTGGATGCAGTTTTTTAATCTAGTTATTACATCTCGTGGAATTTGAACCTGCAGTTTTTTAATGGAAACCCCAGTGATTGTGGCATTTGAGTCCGTCTCCTTTGACAATGAAGCATTATCTTCTGAAACACAATGTTTAGTAATTTGATGGATTTTGGTTTTTCCTGTATTATCAGCATATAGGTGTAGCAGCTAGTTGGATGCTGTATTTCACCCAATTTTAATACTTTGTCACAGCTCCTGGAATTTGAGCATGGATTGTTGAAGCCAGGATGAATTATGAATTGAGCTCCTTCCACTTTAAAAAGGAGCGATAGCTTTTGAAATATAGATATCTTTCAATCTGGATATAGATATCTTTCAATCTGGTGATTTTTTTTGGTACATGAATTCTGGGTTTAATTGGCTCCAGCCCTGTTGTGACCTTTTTCACACATCGCCCCATTGCAAATGGGGACCCTCACTGGTTTGCTCTTAGGGTTTTGCGTTGAGTAGCAATCTCATAGTCTCTGATATCTGGGAATTTCATGTCAAGGTCTGGAGTCATCATCCGAGCCAAGTTGGGAGTTTTAGCCCGAAACTGAACGTAAACGTCATGGAAGTGCTTAGAAGGCCTCGCAGACGAGGATCGCCTGTGCTTTCGCTCAATTCTGACACTTCCTATTTTTTAGGGATTCTGCTTTTTTGCTTTTTTGCTTTTTTCGTTTTTGGCATTTCTGGCCCAATCTGGAATTTGCTATTTTTAGAAAGTTGCTTTTTGCTTTTTTCTATTTTTAGTAAGTTTCTATTTTTAGAAAGTACAGGGTGTCATTAGCATTTGAGTCAAAAGTTTCTATTTTTGGAACTAAAAAGCAAGCAAAAAATCGAAAAATCATGAGAAAAGCAGAGAAAAAGCGCATGCAAGGCAGAGAAAGGCGCATGCAAGATGAGAAAAGCAGAGAGAAGGCGCATGCAAAGTCAAAAAATCAACTGGATAAAATCGCGCCATCATGAGAAAATCACTGAAAAATCAACTAAAAAAGCAGGCAGTTCATGGTGAAATTCGCCTAAGTCTGGAAGAGGTACGCCCTTGAGAAGTTAAAAGTCCAGTTGAAACTTTAGAAAATCCAGTTCGAAAATCCAGTTGGACGAAGTGAAAATTCCAGTTGGACAAAGTAAGAAATCGACTAAGGCATCAAAATTATTGAACTGGACTTCAGGAAATTGAGTGGAGTGAAAATTCCAGTTGGGAAGTGAAAAATCCAGTTGGAAGTCGAATTTTCTCAAGGTAGAATCGAATTTTTTCTAAGGCAAAGTCACTTTGAGAAGTTAAAATTCCAGTTGAAAAGTCAAGAAGTCCAGTTGAAGGTCGAATTTTGCTAAAGGCAAAAAAAATAAAGAAAAACTTAAGTTTTCTTTCACCAAGCCAAAAGGGACGCCTTGTTTGAAAAGTCAAAGATATGGATAAGATTGCTTTTTCGTTTTTAAAGCAAAATACAACCAATGAGAGAAAGAAATCGACCTAAAACAATTTGGGAAGGTTTTTATTATAAAAGACAATCTACTGAGCTCATTATTTTATTATTTACAAAGTCGACTTTCTTCACAGGCAGAGCTCTCCCAAGAAAAGACGTCTTTTTCATCTGCAAGTGGATTTTTTTTGAGTTCCAGAACACTGAATTGAATTTTTTCTCCTCCTTTCTGGATTTTCTTCAAACAACTGCAGGTTATCTTTGGCGATTTTGAGAAGGGAATTGGATTTTTTTTCATTAAAGATTGGAGAGAACTTCAGTATAAACCTTAAAAAATCCAAAAGATTATTTAAAAATTCCATGAATGCTCTTTGAAAATAATAAAGGCAAATCGATTTCATTTAAGAATTTATTCTTCATGCAGCCTTTAATCTAGTTCTGGATTTTTAATTAATTTTTTAAATTTCTCCAGCCAAGAAATCGCCTTTTTGCAAATTTATTAAAAAATTCTCTAACTTCGAGTTTCTTACAGGCGTAATGTCTTCTCCAAAGAATGTGGGAGGTGGAGTCAGAAAGGCTCAAGTCAAGGAAGTCCTGAAGGAATTTTATCCAGAATCCCAGTTGTCCTCGAAGTGGAGAAAAGTGACAGATACAAATTTTGAACAATTTAATGCGATTCAGCACAAGAGAAGGATGTTTGGCACAGGAAACGAAATGCCTACACCTATCGCCTCAAATATTGTTAAGTCTGGACTTCATCAAGCAGCAGGATTTCCGCCTGCAGTTCAGTGCAGTGAGTTAATGGTTGAATGCGCCAGAAGGTACAATCCTCAAACAAGATCAATTAAAACGCCCAATGGAATCACCTTGGCCTATTTCACAGAGGATTCAGTCAGGGAGGTATTTGGTATTCCCCATCGCCGGAAAATGTTAAACAGGACTCAGCAAGAATCACAGGCCATGTTCGATCAAGCCAAGGAATCCTGTTTGGACATCATCAATTCCAACTGGATTAAAGAACCCAAAAGGCATCGTTCCAAGTTGCCAAAGAGACTAATTTGCACAGATTTTAAGATAGAATATAGTGATATGATTCACATGCTGAACAGAGTTATGGGAACTTCTCAGGGAGCCTTCTTTGAGGTGTGGATGTTTTCATACGTGGAGGAAATCGTATTGGGAATGGAGGCTATAAATTGGGCCAAGTTAATAAGTGATAACATCGATTTCCAGTTGAGAAACCTTGAAAAAACTAAAACCTTTTACATGAGTTCTTATGTGGTTTACATTCTGGCAAGATTCACTAAGTACAGAGGACTGATTTGTAAAGGCGAAGTGGGACTTCGGAAGGATCAACTCAAATCATATGAATGTTACCCGCAGCTCCAGCTACATTACAGGGACAATTTCAAGATAACAAATGATGCCTTCCTTATGTACATCACACGAGTTCTTCAAGGAACAGTACAGAGAAGGCTATCTAAAGAAGCTATGGCAATGCTTGACAAGTTCGGGTCTTGGTTTATCCAGTTTCCGACATTTACTTACATAAGAATTCATGGATTCTCTGATGCTCCGTACCGACTTCCTCGATACCCAACCGACAAAATTGTTATGCTTGAGGTAGCAAGGCAACTAGCATGCGTAGACTCCATTCAGGCGAAGAAGAACAAACAAAGAGTGGATTTTCCGGTTGCAATTGGAAAAATGCTAGAAGTCTGTCCTTCGTTACAGTCAGCTAAAACAGCAGGGGTAGAGTTGCAATTTTACAAATTCAGCACCTATAATCCAAGGTCCGATTATGACCCATACCTGAGAATACATGGGAAGAAGTCCCTTCATGTTATGCAGATCGAAGATTACTGGTCTAACCTGATGGACGAGTATGGAGTAAGGAAGAAGGCTTGGTCAAGAATTCCAGTTGAACTTGTGAAAAGGTGCGACTTGTTCCCTATACCTGACCAAGTGAAAGACGACGGGGACTACATCCATCCTCAATTTGAACAAGAAAAAGATAAGCCTATTTTATTGCCTAACTGGACACAACCCGAGTTGACCGATGTGAACACATTGATGAAGGACATTTTTGCTTACTCAAGGGAATGGGTCGATGGTCAGATCAGCAAGTTGAGGAAGGAAGGAGTTTCTCTTACTTACGCCACATTGAACAATAAGGATGGCCAGGAGGAAGCAATTGGCGAAAATCCGGATGAATCTCCATATCCCAGCAAGAGGAAGGTAGTAAGTGGAAACCTTCAACTAGAGGAAAAGGAGTCAGCTAATGAGGAATTGGAAAGTAAGAAGCAGAAGGTGACTGAAAATCCCTCATCTTCGAGGACCTTGTCAGTTGAAAATGTATCCATTGTTGATATCGAGCCAAGCTATGAGCAAGAATTTCAGTTTCAAGAGTTAGAACAGGTAGATTCTTTCCAAAATCAAGCCTCCACGGAGTGTTTGGAAGGAGATGATACTTTGATGATTGAAGGTGCAGGAGATACTGAGATCCTTGAGGACAGTGAAGAACTAGGAGATGAGGTAATTTCTGCTCTTAAAGGAATTAATGATGATGTTCAGTTAGAGGATGGAATGGAATTATCCACAATCCCGGATTGGCTAACTGAAAGTTTGAAGAAGAAGTCCAGACCACTGGATGAAGTTCAACCAGTTGAGAGCATACAGGACTTCCTAGAAAGAATTGGCAAGGCTAAAACGCCTAAAAAGCCTAAGAAGTATTCTCAGATTACCAGGAATGATACAGGATCCAGGATCTTACAGGTGGCAGTCCCGAAGATTGATAAGCCAAGAGATCAGATTGCTCCTATGGATTATGAAGTTACAACGTTGGACATTGGCCCAACGACAATAGATCAGGATTTCCATGAGTTGGCAGACACTTCCAAAGCCATCAGGGAGAAGTTTGATAAAACAGAAGAGAAGAAGGAAAGGTTGGAGTTAGAAAATCTAAGGCTGATAGAGTTCATTCAGCAGCTAACAGCCCCTTTGCGTCAGGAAAATGCAGCCTTTATTCCACCGTCATCTCTTACTCCGGAGTCCGTTGATGTCCTTGAGGCTATGAGGATTACGAGTCAAGCTACCAAGAGTTGGGTGACCAATATTTCAAAACAAATGGAGCAATTCTTGGAGAAGTGCGCCCAAACTTATGACAGATCTGCATTGCTGATAACTGAAGTTAGTCAAGTTGAGGACCATTGGGAAGATTTCCAGTATGTACAGGACAAAGTGATACCTCGTTTGAGGGTTCTAAAAGAAGTCTCCTTGCAAATTTTGATCCAGGAAGGTGTTGTCGAAGAGGGAGCCTCGTACGATTTCAGCAGGTGGTATTATTCCTTATTGGCCAAAAAGAAGACATATGATGGAATGAAGGAAGAATGTGCTGCTATACGGAACACGATTGAGAAAATTCAGTTCAAAATCCTCACTTCTCTTGAAGGATTGACAGGACAAGAACATCATGATACGAATGGCTTAGATTTAGAAGGATTGAAGAAAAGTGTGATGAGCATTTACTTCAAGGAAATGCAGATTATTACAGAGAATCAGCTTGATGATATGTCTTCCCTTTTGACCTTCATGGAGAACTTTCAGAAGCAGGAGGCTAGATGGGAAGGAACTTTTACTCAGTGCCTGGAGACCTTGGACGTGATTGGAGTGCAACTGGATTCTGTGCCGAATATCTCGATGGAGGAACTTGATTCTGTGTTAGCCAAATTTCTTGCATTTGCAGCTAGGGAGCGATCCAAAGGGAATTGCATTCTGGATTCCCACTTGCTCGAATGAAGTGCAAGGTGTCATCATTTGCCATGCTCCAAATGGCGTATTCTGCTTGTGCCACGTGTCTTTGAGTTTGTTATGCTTTTAGGGTTAGGGTTGGTCAAATTTGATCTTGGCCGTTGATTTCAAATTTAATCTTGGCCATTGCTTTGTAATTGGGGTGCCTATATAAACCCCATTCATTTCATTTATTCAGGGAGAGACTGATGAGATTGTTGCAATATTGCTGTTTAAATAATAAGTGGATTCAGAGTTGAGCATTTATTATTTCTATGAGCCCGCATGGTTTCATTGATTTCTTCAAAATAGAGTAAATTTGTTTTCAAGTATTTAGATGAATGAAAGATTGATAGTGTTGGAAAAGTGGAATTAGTTCATACCTTTTTCAATTGGATGATTTTCAATTTGATGTGTAAGGTTAGTCTGAACATTAAAACTGCTTAAATTGAATTCTATTATCTATATGCATTGGTCGAATTGATGGTGATATAGTGTAATAAGATATCTTTCGCAAACCCTTGAAGATTGCACCGTCTTTGTCTAGTTGTAGTGCCGTGCTTGGCGAAGCAAAGATTGGTTTAAATTCCATTATCCAGCATTTGTCTCCGAAGTTCATAGGTTTAGTTCTGCGTAAATCTAGTTCCTTTACCCCCCATTCCCTTTTTATTTATTTTTATCCTAAACTGAAAATTCCAAAAAACATAAGAGCGTTCAACGTTACATCAATCCAACTCCCTACTTTGAGTAAGTTCCTCATTTCAAGGTCCCTTTGTGAAACCAGCATATCACATCATCCATTGAGCTTGTCCATCCCCCAAACCGGAACATTGGAATTACCGTATGACCTTTCTGGCAATCTTAGCATAAGAGGTAATTTTTCAAGAGAGGATAAAGCCGCCCTTGGGCATTCTTTTCTTTATTCTAAGGTGTTTGGTGTGTCACAAAACACTCATCAACAGCCCCAAACAGGGGATCCCATCCCTGTACTTTGGAATTTGAATATGGATTTTTGTTACAGAAGTCAGAATGAATTATGACTTAAGCTCCTTCCACTTTACAAAGGAGTAATATCTATTGAAATATAAAAATCTAACAATTCGGTGATTTTTTGATACGTGAATTCTGGGCTTAACTGTCCCCAGCCAGTGAGGCCACAAACGGCGAACCTCACCCCTGTACTTTGAAACACATTGTCTGCCAAGGACCCATTTGAAACACGCTTAAGCATCACAATACTATCTTTGGGACTCAAACTTGATGCCTGTGGTTAAATAGCCAATAGACATACTGCTACACCATTCACCCATGTGCTATCAATATGGTGAATTTCAATTTTATTATCATTCACTAACTTATAAGGTCCCCTGAGATTTAAACCTGGGGCTGTGTTATGATTTTATCCAATTTCAACACTTTATAATGACCTTCTGGCAAGAAAGGTTGAAGGTAACAATAAGTTAACATGCTGTTGTGTAATCATATTGGTGGCTTGCTGTGAGGAAACTTTACATTTTTAGAAATCAGTGTGTTGAACACTTGAAGTAATAGCTTTGACAATTTCATTATAGACAAGGTCTTTATTTATACATCTCCCAGGCTGTAATACATAACCAATTCAGTTTTAGCAAACCTATTTTTATTTAGTTTTTATAAACCTAAATTTAATATTGGCTTTTGTATTTCCCTAAACACAGATTAATCATATACAGGAGTGAATAATACAATAAAGCCAATAACAAACTATTAAATATACATCAGCTAACTAACTAAATATGATGTGATATTTATTCTGACATTCCCCTCTTATTACATCATATTCTTAAAGGTTCATGGAGAGGAAAATTCAAACTGCCTTAGACTTAAAACATGTGCAACTGGTTTGGTGAAGATATCTGCTCTTTGTTCTTGAGTGGGGCAAAACAAGAGCTGAAAGTTATGTTGGTGAACATGCTCAACATGCTTGCATATGAAATGACATTGAACTTCGATTTGTTTAGTGTGCTCATGAGATACTGAATTATGAACAAGCTTCAAAACACCTTGATTACTCTGTGGTATGCACATACATGTCAAAATATGTGTCAACATATTGCCTTGCAGGCAGCTCTAGCTGTAGCATAATGTTTTAGTTTGTTGGAAGTTCAAGCAACCATTTGTTGTTTCTTACTTCCCCAATAGATTGGTCTGGATCCCAAAAAGAATACATAAACAAAAGTGGATGGTCTGTCATCAATAGATGCTACATAATCTTCATCTGTGTATCGAGGCAAGAAGAACCGATTGCTCTTCTTTTGCTCCAAGTCATACTCAATAGTACCACAAACTTATCTTAATACTCTCCTGCTTCACTACTTTACAATGGCACTCTTTGGTTCTTGCGTGAATCTTGAAAGTTAAGTTGATTACAAAGCTGACATTAGGCTTGGTCTAGGTTATGTAAATAAGATTCCCAGTCAATTTTTGATAGAGAGTTGCATTCACCCTTAGAGAAGATATAAATCGTGATAGTTGTAACCTTGGTTCCATGGATGTTGGCAAAAGCTTATAGTCTTTACTATGATATTTCTCAAGAAGTGTTCGGGCATATTTCATTTGGGGGACAAATATGTGGTGACGTGTTTGCCAAACCTCCAAACCAAGTAGAATTGCAACAGACCAAGATTAGTCATGTCAAATACTTTATTTGATCATCCTTTCCTGCAAGGATCATTTTTAAGAATTTCTTGTTGACCAAGTCATTGACACATACATTGGTGATCGTAGCCTTGCCCCCTTGCCGTATGGCAAAGGTTTGGATCATAGAGAATTTGTTGGAAACCATGCTATCCAAAATGCTCATCAATTTTTATGTTCTAGGCTTTGGGGGCCTATTTGAGATCATATAGAGATTTGATCAACTTACACAACTTTGTTTTGTGAAATCCCTTAGTTTGGGTCATGCAAACCTCTACCTTCCAATCTCCATAAAGAACAATGATTTTTGTGGCCATCTAATAGACCTTTCAACTAAATTGCATGGCTAGAGAAAACTTTATTTTAATGGTTTTAATCTTTGTTGTAGGCGCAAATGTTTCTTCATAATCAATGCCTTCCTTTTAAGTATAGACATTGTTTATTAGTTGTGCCTTGTACTTATTTATGCTACCATTGAACAGTTTTTTGATCATGAAGATCCTTTCCATCTGATGGTCTTCTTCTCTAGTGGAAGATTAATGAGTTGTCATGTCTTGTTCTTCATCAATGCTTGATACTTAGTGTTCATGGTATCCTTCCAAGGCTTAGACTCAAGGACTTCTTGAATTGTTTATGGTTAAAAAGTCTATACGACAATGCTCATCAAGGTCAAATTCACCTCATCATGAGTCATCCTCCGCATACTAGATCTTGTTGTGGATGTGTTTGGGACTCCATTTGTCCTTGAATCTTGAAATGTGCTAGTGCAACACTTGGGGTAATTTTTTTGTGTGAAATGGTGGATCGTGATGATCTTTGTTCCTATCATTATTATCTTTATCATTGTTGTCTTTGGATTCATCTATTTCATTAACGTCCTTTTTTGGATTTAATAATGATCTTGCAATGATAAATCTACCTTAGGAACAAAACAATATTATGATGACATAAACTCAAAAACAACTAGAAGACAAGAATTTCAGCACACCAATATCTAAATTCAGTTAAATGATAAATGAAAGAAAAGAGCTATGATATATAGCCTTTGAGTTTCCAAATCTGAAGAGGATAAATGTAATGTCCTGACCAAAATACTTAAGCAAATCCGATTTTTAACCTTCTACAAATGCTTATTAATTGAAACAATGAAACTGGGTTCTACTATTTAAATAAGATCTTAAATAACTCAGACGTAATTTACTGTTTACATATTATCATTATCACAATAAGATCTTAAATAACTCAGACGTAATTTACTGTTTACATATTATCATTATCACCACATTCTAATCAGCAAACAACAATTAATAGATATACTCCCATCTCTCTCTTATTACAAATGAATATTGAATTACATTCAAATAATTTGCAACTTTGGTGATTATAACAGCATTAAGCTTTCATGTACATATCATGACAACAACAAATTGAACAAATACAATGCGACTGAAATATGTGATCATTGAAGCTCCAATGCGACTCTTGAATTGAGATTGTTCTGTAGCCAAATGGGTTTCATCCTCTGACTTTTAAAATCAAAGGGGTTTCGTCCTCTGATCTCCATGCTTAAATAGAAGTGCTTAATTGATTTTCGGACAGGGGTTTGTGTAAAGTGATAGATGATATCCTTGAATGGATAAGTTCACCCTTTTATATCCATCGCAATAATAAGTCGGCCATAATGTGAATCCGCACCCTTCCAATTTGAACAATGATTATGGGCAAGAAGATCCCACCTTTGAAAATTGTGGCACCAAAATAAACAACTAAATAACATTATAGCACGTGTTGGGAGTTAGGAAGAGAGCAGAGCCCTAGGTGGAAATGTTGAAGCTTGGAGGTTGGAAAGACCTCAAGATTCATACAAAGGTTGGGGTATCGGGGGTCAAGCATAGGGCATGCTGGTAAGGACAGGCCCAAAAGTTTGACAAATACAAAGGAAAGAGCGGGGGAAGGATGGAAGGCATGATAGGATGGATAAGTTCGAAACTCTAATAGAAGGAAAGGGAAAATGGAGTTGGAAGGAAATACATATCTAGAAGGGGAGCTTTGACAACTAACACAAACTTGGAAGAATAGACCTTAGAAGGACTTGTTGGAAAAGAAGGGAAATATCACGCAACAAAACATGACCAAGGGGAACACAAGAAACAAGGAATAGGCCTAATATCTACAGACTCATTTTAATTGAAAACGGGACATGACAAGCTCACCTTTCTCAAAATTGCTTGTCCACAAGCAATTGCAAATTTGGATACTCCAATATTTGAGGGCCTTCCCACGTTACATCTTCTACAGAAAGTTCTTTCCATTGAACCAAATATTTGTTGGTGCTTTTGTTTCTCAGCTTCCTCTCCCTCACATTCATTGCTGCTTTGGGGATCAAAATTTGCTCACCTTCTTCATCTAACAGAGGTAACTTATCTAAAGGTACAATATGCTTTCCAAGTGCTCCCTTGAGACAAAACACATGTAATACATTGCATATCTAACTTCCCTTTTGTAGCTCCAACTTATATGCAACTTCACTGATTCTTATTAGAATTTTGTAAGGCTCATAAAAATAGGTCTGAGTTTTTAGACCTGCTTGCCTTCAAAGAAGATTGTTTATATGGCTGCAATCTCAAAAACACCATGTCTCCAACCTCAAATGTTCTCTTGATCCTTTGGTGGTTTGCATACACCTTCTGTTGATTTTGAGCCTACTAGAGATTATTCTTGAGTGACTTCATAATATCTTGGCTTTGCTCAATCAAATCATTCACTCTTGGAACCATGTTGTCTAATAGAATGAGGTCAACAAAGATTTGGGCTTCATACTCGTACAAAGCCATGAATGATCTGATTTTAATTGACATGTGATAAGTGGTGTTATAATAGTGCCCCCCATATGGGGCCATTTGATCCACATCTTTTGTAGAGACAGATTTCAAAGAGTTTTAAACAAGGAAAACCCTTACAGGAAAAAGTCTTATAGCAAAAGACCACTCAATGTATTAATCATTTCAACTGGATTACAATACACTCTCACAGAATCAGCCTTTTAACAGAGAACTTGAATTTGTTTGGAGAAATTTCAACAACACAACCGTTGCAAATCTACAAGTGTATGGACTCCATCTCTCATTCAATATATAGGCCAAGGTGAACTAGGAAACCATAAACAAGAGATCCAATTTGGGTGCCCAAATTGGTCTCCTCAAATTCCAATACTTCTCATGATGGGTCCACATTTCAAGAATAGTATATAACCTCCAAGGTCAAATATTCCACTCACCAAACTTGTGTTCTCCTATTTGGTCTATTCAAACTTCTTACAAGATGTTTTTATGCATGTCATCGTTACTGGTTAAAGGTCTCTTTCATGCCCTTCCAAGTCAACTTTGTAATTCTCTCTTATATGCTAGATTACATTTCTTAATTCTCCTATGCATTTTACAATGTTATAAATGGTCTTACACATCTTATAATGACATGAATGCTCTTTATGCATGTCATGATATAAGTGCGAAGTGGTGTAGTGGATCATTTAAGGATTCTTGAGATTCTTCCCAAGAGGGTTGCCCTTTTTCATGTGACTTCATGTTTACAACACATTACAACTATTAAATAATTACAATGTTACCCAGATTTGTAAGGCATACAATACCTAATCCAAACACTCTTTTCAAAACACTTTTTTTTTGCTTCCCCATCCGTAACCTTCATATTTATATCAAAAGAAATGATGCAACTGAATTTGTATTGTGAATAAGTGAACTGATATCAAATGCTATCTCTTTACTTGATTTGATAGTTGTAGTTCCAGAAAATATGTAGCAGCTTCACAAATTTACATATTCATAACTTATAGTATAGTGAGAAATAAAATGTCAATTTGATTCTATGTTAATTATCAATTATTCATTACCTTTTGAGAATTTGCAATCATATTCTGTATGTTTGGAAATGTTTCCTCATAAGTTGGTGTGTAAGACTTAAGGTTGCTGTTTGCATTAGAGTAAACCTGAGCAAGTTTGTGCAAAAAAATGTGATGACAATGTAAAAATTATGATAAAAATGTGCTGTGCATGGTGCTGTTTGACTATGAATCTGTTATGAGATTGTTCTTCGACTAAATTTACTAAACGCTTTAATGCTGGTAATGCCTTGTAACATGCATTAACTTTGAAACCAATAAGAAAGTGATCTTTGTTAGATAGATGTTTGCTCTTTTGTGGTACATAAAGTTTCCATGGATGGATACTTGTAGCATATTTCTCAAATCATGTCTTATATTCCTCTATTGTCACATCCCCTGTTTTGGGCTAAAATAAAATAATGTTATTTTATGTTGAGTGCAGTAATTTATAATTGAAAGGGGCAACTTAATAATAATATTATTATAAAAAAGTGTTTTTCAACACTTGAAAATTAAAATATGTTTTTTAATACTAATAATAAAAAATAAAATAAAAAGTATTTTTTTAAATAGTTTGGGCCAAAAATAAAAGTATTTTCAAGTACTAGGGCCCAATTTTTGAAAAAGAGGCAGCTATAAAAGTAATGTTTGGCTGCTCATTTGATCTTCATTCAAGCTATCCTTTTTGTATCCAATTTTTAAATTTGAGCAGTTTGTTTAATCCAGGGTATCCAAGGACGAAAACCCTTGGCTTGTTTGAGATCTCGAGGACAAAAATCCTCTTGGATTTCAAATCTTGGGATCAAGGATGAAAACCCTTATTTCCAATCTTGGGTGATTCCATTTGGGGATCACAGTTATGCTGAATTTTTGAGGGTTTGAAGACATTTTTAGTTTGCTACAGTCATACTACATTGTTATTGATTTTTAAAGGTTCCAACTAAGATTTCAGCAAATTGTGACTTGGGTTTGCAAGCAAATTTCAGCATTTTCTTGCCATATCATATTTGAAGATTCCTATATTGATTTTTAGAATTTTGGAGAGTCATTGTGCAGCAAAGGGGCTGGATCTGAGTTGTTTCAGTCAACCCTAGCTGAGTGCCACATTGGGAGAGATAAATTCATTCACTCTAGGTATTAGATCAGTTATACCAGCTGATGGTTACTGTTATTACATGAAGTTGCACTATTGAACATAGGCTTAACATTCCAATGACACAATGGAACTAACCTCAAGGTGTGGGATCTTGTAGTTGAGGTTAGATCTCCGGAGAAGGTTGACTTCCTTTTCTAAACTAGGTGCAAATATGTTGGTCGAACCCAACATATGGAATCCTATCACTAGTCCTATTCTACCAGTTTATAGAGGAAAAGGGAGAGAAAGAATTGCATAAAAAAGGGAAGGGGAGGTGATACACCTAAATTATAGTTGTTTCTTCCTACTTAAAACAACACAATGCATCAATGAAAATAGTCAAAAGGACTTGCACAACTCTATTCTACTAGTTTGCAGGGGTACATATGGAGGTTAGGGTTTGGCAAGATACTAGAAGGAAAGGAAAGATTCACAATTAGCCCCTGCAAACATAGTTAACGCAGCATGTTGACATAGAAAATGGCAAAAACACATTTAGACATGAAGGCAAGAGAAATCTACACAACATATCCAAAAGAGAGAAGAGGTAAAATGGCAACTTTCATTAATACAAAGGCATAAATTTTTTTATAGTTGCAAAATGCATAGAACTACAATGTCTGCTAGAGAAACTAGGAAGAATCTCTTTTATAACGAGGTTTAACAATCTTTTATCTATCTATTGGGTGCAAGAGAGAGAAAAGGCACATGACTGGGTAGAAAACCCTAGCTATGACCCAACAAATCATGTGCAAACATGTGTCCACCAAAATCAAAATTGAGTGACCAAGGAAATGTGTAGAAAATCCTTTGAGCACTGGCCATACCTTTGCATTGATAATCTCTGAGCGTGAGTGTTGGAATAATGAAGATCACCCATAAAATTTGCGATCTAGGCATGGAACTTTGACAAAAGTGACATGTGTAGACAAAAGTGAGGTATGGATAATCTTCTCCTCTTGGATTCACGCTCAAATGCATTGAATTCTATTTCCGTAGCCTTAGGAACAAAGATTGGATGTCTGAGGAGAGACACTAAGCATTAATGGCGTTTACTAGCTAAAAAATGCCTCTTGGGACTATTGTCGGAGTTTCGGGCTCGAGTCAACCATCAGACTAATAAATAAAACATTAAATCATACGCAACCCCAAAGGGCTAGCTTGTCGGGCATTGGGCCTATAAGGAAATGCTTCTCAAAAAGATGGAGAGAAGACCACTCATGATTCCAAAACCTCAAAGAGAAAACCCTTGTTGACAATAGGCTTCAGGACTACTGCTTATCGATTAATGCATGTTGAAGAAGAAGAAAAATTAAGAACGCCTAAACCTTGACCCCTGAGAGATTGCTTTGTTAGGTGTTGGGCCTAATGCTTGTTGAAGGAGGCGAAGGAGGACACCAAAAGCCCAAAGGTTGGTGGAAAGATTTTGAAGAATGCGAAGAAAAGAAGATGTCGGGCGTTAGACTTTGGGAATGACTCTTAACATGTATTGAAAAAGGAAAGAGATTTAAGGAGGAAACTCGAAGGTTTCAATGGGAAGATTTCAGGTGTTGGGAGTCAAGATAAATGCTTAAGCCTTATCGCAAAATAAGACAAAATTTAGAAGGGAAACTTGATTGTTGAAAGCTGAGGTCTATGATGTTGGGGATCGAGAGGAAGACTTATCTCGTGACAAAATTGATGCTAAGGGTTAAGGAGGATGTCTCATCCTCGAAACCCAAAATTTTGAAGATAGATCTAATTCGAAGGATCCAATTGGAGCTTCGACAATTGGGGAAAGGAAAGGAAAGGAAAGGAAACTTGAAAGCAATAAAGGTTAAGAGTTAAAGTTGATGACTAAAACCTAAACATTTATACTTAGAAAATTTTGATGGATTTTGGAGGAGAAAGAAGCAGAACTTGGTAGCAATAGTGATGGTATGAGAGGATGCAAACAAGGCATAATTCATGCAAGATGGCCCAGGTGAGATCTCTCAGATCGGTTATTTACCTAAGTTACCGGATTCGTACCCACAGGCCTCGAACCCGGTTTGGGTTCGTCTGTGGGTTCGTGCTGGGTACGCACAGGGTGCGTGCCCAGCATTGTGGGTTCGCCAGGGTTCATGGGTGCACGAACCTTGGCGAACCCACAGTGCTGGGCACGCACCCTGTTCGTACCCAGCACGAACCCGTGCGTACCCAGCACAAACCCGGGCGAACCCATGGGCCAAGTCAAAAAAAAATGGGCTCAAACATGATTAAAAAACATTTTTTAAAAATTTTTTTTCCCCCTAACCCTAAAATGGCATTGATTGATTATAGTATGTACTTGATCATTGATCATTTCATAGTGATGATTTCCATTGTGATAATTCAATGTGTAATGCAAAAGCAAATCTGGGAATCAATACTGAGCCATTCCAACTTTCAAATATGATACACAATAGATAACTGCTCAGAAATTAATATCAGACCTGTACATACTCAGAATAACCAACAAAGAGCAGATCACAGTATTCCAAAACTATGCCAGACCACAGCGATACAAACTGAGCTTATATTTGCAGCAGAAACATTACATACAACGACCAGAATTGACAACAACCTCAAAAATTTGCAGTAGATAACAGTATGACAGATAATCAGCATTACAACATTACTCTCCACTCCATAGACTTGACGTGACAGTACTAACAGTAAATCTGATAACCCAAATCTGAAACGTACTACTCAATATTGGACTGAGTTTACCAAGCATATTCAGAAATACATATTCAGACTTATTGCAAGAACTTCCTGTGTTCTGTTTAGAGCTGATGTATGAAGTTATTCCTCAGAAAATTAACAGCAGATAGAAGAAAGTCTGTACTCAATCTGAGACAAGGTTATAATCTTTTACAACTTCTTACAGTCTGTTTGTAGCAGCAAATACATTGATTTATAACAGCAGATAATAGAATGAACAGCAGTTACAAGTAATACAACGAGTTTGTAAATATCTCAGACCTGGGAATGTGTTTGCCAGGGTAAATGTATGATGAATCTTGCTCGATCAATAATCAATGATCGTGAATATTTATCTTTAGCATTTGGCATTGATCAATGATCAAGTATCATACTATGAAATGATTTAGTTTTACAATTCTGTATATTTCTCTTTTTTTTTGTATATATAATAAATAATTATATATATATATATATATATATATACACACACACGCACCCATACGTACCCAAACCCCTAAAAAAAAATTTCACGTACCCACATACCGGGTTCTCGTACCCGCACCCGTCCCCGAACCCGAACCCGAACCGGTAACTTAGTTATTTATGGATGGGCCATGAAGGAGGGCATGAAATGTCAACAGTTACATTATTTCAGTCATCCAGTATAAGTGACCAGCCTATTGGAGCAAAGCGCCATCATTTTTGGGAGGATATGAGTCAGATTTGGGTATTTTGCATGTGTTTCCAGGCCTATTCTTCTTGTAATCCACATCTACAGCCATATAAATGAGGGCGACATCATTTAGAGGGTGGGTCTAGCAATATTAGTTGCTGTTCCATACTTTCATCAGTAAATCTACATGCTTCCAGTCTAGCGCCATCCTTTGGAAGGGTAAAGTTGACAATAAATTGTTGTTTCAGCTTAGAGCCGCCATTGGGAGGATAATCTGACAATATACTGGTGTTTTGGCCCTATTTGTAGCAGATCCGCATCATTTCCAGCTGATTACAGCCTTTTCCAGTACTGTATGGACAGCTGTATACCTCCAAGCAGTAGCCATACCATTAATCCCTCAGTCACCAACCTCTATTTGCTGTTTACGAACATTGCAGGGTCTGATTTAGATCTGACTTGCATCTTTTCAGCAGGGTACAGTATTCTGTGAGTGCAAAACATATTTAAAAATTCTGATTGGTACTTTCCAGCATCCTCATTCATTTTCTTCTTTGGCTAACATGTTCAAATAAATCATATTGGAAGACTATTTGGCTGCCCTAAATCAGAATTGGTTTCATCTAACATTCTAGTGTTTTTATGACATAAATCTGCAAGGTTTGATGTCGTTTATTGCAATTGTGGATTGGTATCAGCAATTTAAAGGGTTTTTTAAAAATGTGGTCAGAATTTGTACTTTCTGTTTGGTTTCATTTCTTTTCAAGACAAATCAGAAAATAAAATATTGTATGTTTCCAATTGGGGGACATTACATCTACTCTCACTACATGGAAGGTGCAGTATAGAGTCTAGACAGTGATCTGTAATTTTCTCCAAAATAAGTTAGAAACTAGGGAATAAGTAAATGAATTAGTGTTCTACTTGGACATCCACATGATAGTGCTTATTAATTAGGAGGAATTAAAGTGCTGTTCATGGAGAAATGGAGTGCTGAAATGAAAGAAGCTACACAAACACAAGGTTTTTATCCTGGGAAAACCCTCTTAAGGGTGAAAATCCGATTGGTAGAGAGAGTTGCTCTTCTGTTGGCGTGTACTGCTCAAATGGACAAGTACAGTTGCATTACTTTCTTTGTCAAGCCCTTCTACTTTCTAGAGATGCAACTTTTAATTTTCCATATTTGTGAACCAATACGTGATTTTACATCATAGTCTCGTCTTCTCCATATAGCTGCTTCTGTGGGAACATCCCCATTGCTGAATTGAAGGATTCCTGAACATAATTGGATGTGGAAGAGTTGGCTGTTCACTTCATGTTCCATTTGGCATCAGTCAGGTCAAAATCACAGGCCAGGGTTAAAACGTAAAACTGTAGGTGGGGTTTTGACACGAGAGGTGTGAATGCATCCTGCTGTTCCAGTCGTCTGCTAATATTTTTACTAAAGTGTCTTTTCTCCTATAAATGAGCTTTTACTCTTGGAAAGCGTTTGTGTTGGAACTCCAATAGCGACAACCTCTTATAATGCTCAAGGCATGCAACAATGGCTGCTATGGGTAAGGAACAATATAATGCAAGTTCCTCCCTACACACAAGTGATACTAATTACATGTTGTGATGTAAACATGGCCATTAGAAGATAAGCACATTACAACTGTTCTGCATATTCCTTCAAGGCCCAAAAATTTATATTTGCTTCTGTAAAAGAAATCATTTCTTTTGCTGACTATTTTCAACCCTCTATGATGCATACGGCATATAACAAATGATTGCCTTTTGTTGTTGCCATGAACGATCCTCTTTGTATTTGGATTTCATTTTACAATGCTTATTGTATCTATGTAAAGAAGGTGTTAAATTTTTTAGAATGCTTCAATGGATTTGAAATTTTCTCATCTTAAAGCTATGCACATGCTACATTTGTGATAAGATTTGTGCACAATACAATAATGAAACCCATCATAGTTATGCTCTCGGTTGTTCCTTGCTTGCCCTTCAAGTGGTATTACACTTTTGTAACAATTTTGCTCAACCTATACATATTCACACCTAGTGAAAATATTTTGTAAGTTATCTATGTTGCTTATTTTGCTTACATTGTGAGAATATATACTCTTATGCAACAAGCTATCACACCTACCCTTGCTTTATATAATAAGTGGATATGAATATTTATCATTGATGCAATAAATGTGAAGGCTGAAATTTACCCATTACCCCATACATTTTTCTTTTGCCAAAATTTTCTTCGTTTCCAAGTAGGCTTGTTTAGCATACTCGCCAGTCAGGAGTACAATATACTTCTTGCTTTCTTTACAAGTAGAGTTGGCAACTTGAACATGAATAGGAAAAACTTGGAGCTCTAACCAAATGTCCATACAATTGAACATGAATAGGAAAAACTTGGAGTTCTAACCAAATGTCCATACAAATGAAAACATTTTATTCTTATCTCCTTTATAGATCAAATATTTGCTCCATTCGAGAATTAAATGATATGCCCTTACCATTTAATGATGGTTTAGCATCATTGGAAGGTTGTTCTCTCTTTGAACTTGGTGCTTTGGTGTGCATCTCCTCTCCATGTGGTTGTTCACTCTTACTTTTCCATTCTTTGGGGGAAGCTTTGGATGAAGCTTCCAATGCTTGCCATCCCAATGTTTAATCTTACAATGAGAGCAATAATTGTTCGTTTTACACATACTCATTAATCTGTTTGTTATCTTCCTTAAGTGTGTTGTGACCTATCTCTTGGAGAATAGCTTGTTCATTTCCATCCTTACTAGGAACATATGCATTGTAATGGTGTTATAGCTTAGCAAATCGTTTTACAATGGTTAATTTTACCACTTGATACATATAGTGCAAGGAGCAAGAAACCCATATACTTGTGCAATATGTCTTTTTCTCTTGCAAATGAAATGAAAGATGGACTCTTTATCTTGTTTTCTTGCATGCTCTCCTTCCTAGGCTTGGTTAGTGGTGAAGCGTTTGGAATGGAATCTCCTCATTTCTTCTCTTTTGTTTGTAAAGTGTCTTTCTCTTCTCCTCCCTTCTTTGAGGGTGTGTTCATTAGTCAGGGGTTAGAACTACAATGTGTATGTTTGTCCCCATAATAGTAGATACATCCTTGTTGGTGTGGGTTTTCCCTTGGCGAGGTGGGTTTGTCGTTGATAGGGTTGTTTTCTAGAGTTTTCTCTTTTTTCGGACTTTTCTTCTTCCCTTTTCTCTAAAAGGAGTCTTGCCTTTCTTTGCCTTTCTCTTCTTGCATAGATTGTTTCTTAGGTTTCTCTGTCAACATACAATCATTTAGAGGCTTTACAAAGACAATATTAAAGAAATTTATACTTCCATAGGCTGTCTTGGATTGCACATGATGCAAACCTCTTCCTAAAGCATTAACCAATTTACTTGCTCCCATATCCAAGACCCTCATATGGTGGCCTTTCATTCACTATGATGGGTTGGAGTAATCTTTGGCCATGTTTACCAAGTCATCTTCCATTTTTTCTCATCTTCTCTAGCAACTTGGAGTCTATACCCCTGGTATGCCTTTCAAACTTGCCAGTAAAATTCTTGGATATAAACCATTCAAGAAAACATGGGTGCTTTCCTTGCATATATCATTTTTTTGTTATTCTTGAGTAGGGGATGGTCTACTTTTCTTTGTAGTCTTGTCTTTCTCTTCTTGGAGTTTTGATAGTTGTTCATCCTTTGCTATCTCTTAGTTGTAGTTGCTGAAGGATCCCATTTAATAATTTAGGCGTTCCTTCTCTTTTTGCAACTCTTGAATATTTTTCTCAAATGGTGCACTTCTTCCTGAAGAGGTTTAATTTCTTTCACTATTTGTTGATGTTATCATGCAGTGTCATTCATCTCTTCCAGCCAATCTCCTTTACAATGATGAATAAATTAAATAATAGCCGATGGCTGTTTAATTTATATATAGCGATTTATTTAATGAAGAGGCACAACTTTTATTAATGATAATAAAGACTCAAATTGAAGAAGAGGCGCAATCTTGATGAGGCAGACATCATGCTTTGTCTACGCGATTTTGAAGGGACACATTCTTCTATGGAGGCCGACATATTACTTTGAAGAGTCACGTTCTCCTTTTCATTATGTATATATGTTCAATGGCATTTCATTGTTTGTTATTCATTATTATCCGTTTAGGCGTTCATCACAAGTTTGAGTTTCATAAGTGCGAGTTTGTCTCAAGTGCAGATCGATATCTTTGTTGAAGGCTGAGATTATCATTAACAGATTGCATCACCTTGTTACTGTATTTGCATCTGATTGTAGTGCTTCTTACTGGCCTTTTTATCGGCCCTTTGTAAAGGAGATATTTCGTGTGACATTCAATATATAAGTGATATATTGTTGCTGGGTTTTTCTCCCTCAAGTGGAGGGTTTTCCCAGGGTATCTGCTATGTCTTTGTGTTGATTTTTGAATTAATTTCTGTGCTTTACATCTGATCATAAAACTAACACTATTAACTCATGGCTTTCTTGGAGTTCCTCAAGCTTTTTCTTTGTAGATTTCGTCTTGGTTGCCCCCTCACAACCTACACAACTTGATAATAATCCGCAAAAAAAATATACACACAAATACTATGTGTTAAGAAAATTTTCACTACAAGTCTCAAAGAATTTGTGGCTTTAACATCAATTGATTTGTAATTTCCACCAAAACAAGTTAGAAACTAGAGAATCAAGTAAACAGATTATTGTTCTACTTGGACATCCAAATGACAGTGTCAACTAGGAGGAGTCAAAGGTTCACAAAGAAATGAAGTGCTGAAATGAGAGAAGCAACATAAACACAAGATTTTTATTTTGAGAAAACCAGGTGGAAAGCCCAGTTGGGAGAGGAAATTGCTCTTATATGCAATCTTTTAGTTTTCCTTTAGTTTGATCCAATAGATGATTTTATACCAACCTCCAAAAATCCTAGGCTGGGGTCAAAACTACAGGTTTGGGTTCAACCACAAAGATGTAGATACATCCTGCTGTTGCGGGTTTGTCCACTGACTTTTTTCGTAAGAGTCTTTTCCTCTATGGATGAACCTCTACTCTAGGATCCATTAAAACTTGTGTATATCCAATGTTGTGCAAATATACGAGTAAATTACTAAACAGTATTAGATGCAATCTTTATCTGTTAGCACATGAAAAAGTTATAACAGGTTGATCAAATATGGGCTAGGTAGACAAGGGGTGAAGATCCCATGCAATTTGTGGGAGATTGCAATGACAATGTAATTTGAACATTGTCATCTAGAGTTGTGCATGTGTTTGTCATTCCTTGGTCAGAAGGTTCACATTTTAAACTATTTATGATCTTAATATCTTATTGAAAAAACAACTACTATATTAAAATTTATATTTGCATTTAATAAATTTAGGTAAACATTCAATATTCATACTAAATAAATATAAAGTTATAAATGTTAAACTCTAATATGAAGTTATAGTATTATGTGCTATTTTATGATTATAATTTACTTCTAATATTCACAATGTTCTGCACTCTTATCATATTCCAACACAGCCATGGTAACCATGTAGACTGCGAGTATGCACTAGTTGATCCTGGGTAGCACCCATCTCTTTCACATACTAATCTTTTTTGCATCTTAGGGTGGTGGGTTTAGCTACACAATTGGATGCCATGTTCTCCTTTGGACTTTGAGTTACCAGTCTTGGTATGCGTGAGGGTATGGGCACTAGGTACGATGGTACAACAATTTTTTCCCCTTGGGTATGAGTAGAGGTTCGGCTATATATATATATATATGTATATATATATGTATGTATGTATGTATTAGAAAATTCAAAGTTATAGAACAAAAATATTAAGATAGTGATATACTCATAATTGCCAATAAACAAAATATTTATACCTCATTCATAATTTAAAGAAAGGAAAATACTCATATATATTCATAATTCAATAATTTGTCAAATCAAAATGTGTCAATACACAATGAAAATAACAATAAATATTTAATTGTCTTCATATTGCTCTTCATCAAAAGCATCAAAGTCAACATTTGGTGCAATTTCATTTGAACCACAATCAACTAGAGTGCCATTCCCACTAGCTGCATTACAGGGAGAAGCTGCCTCATCTATAAAGACTTTGACAAGCTATGCAACTGTAGTGCCTAAGTTGGCACACTTAGAGTTTGATCCCAATTCTTTGTCACCCCCTCATTGTATTTAGGTGTTTTATGTGACAAAAAGATGAAGGTTGGAGTTCACAAAGGCCAAATCCTCAACTCTTTTTGCACTGAACTGGTTGCGTTTAATTGAGTGGATGAAGGAGTATGTACTTCAATTTTGCTCAGCTAAAGAACTTGCAACTTGTTGAATTTGCATACATTTAGTATCTATAATTACAAAACATAAATTATTAATTTTAAAATTATATTAGTATGAATATATAGCAGTGAATGAAAAACAAGGAAATAAAAAAATAAAAAAGATGCATACTTGAGAGAGAATGTTTATTGCAAGAGGCTACAAGTAAATAGAGCCTTGGCTGTGTATGTACCACCATTCATGAGCATCATTTTTGTACTTGTCTCAAAGAGTGGAAACATCACGAATCCATGAAGATAAGAATTGGCCAAACTCACTCAAGACAATACTTTGTATATTCTCATCAGGTAATTTTCTTCTAAATTCAGTCTTGTAGCCAATAGCAACCTCTTCATCCCTATATGGTGCCACCCTTCTCAGCAAGGAAAGAATCTATTTGCTATAATACTTTGGGGACAAAGCAAATCCTAAAAGACATAAGGGTGTGGTCATCTTGTTCCAACAATCAATAATGATCCTTTGCATTCTTTTGAAAAATGCTTTATTGGATTATGCTCCTTGGCTTATATTATGATTTTTATTTTTTCAACCATTGAGTCCATGCCATAATAAATTTTATCCAAACAGAGGTGATTTGCATTAGCATACCTAATTATGTTGATGATGGGCTCAGTGAAATTCAAAATATATTCCCTACGAGCTCATCACTCATCATCTAGGATTAATGTTGTTTGCCTCCATAGACTCCAAAGACCGTTGATGACCATAGCATTCAATCACCTTCACAAGTCATCTTAAGACGATTGTATGTGATGCAAATTGAGTTTCAACAACCTAACATGTTGAAGAAAATACAAATTAAAATATTAAAAGGTAGATGACATGTCACATATCAAGTTTCAACAATTAAAAATTAAAAATTTAAAAAAAGATTAAAAACTAAAATTTAAATTACCTTCAATAATTCCAAGTTGGAGGTGGTCTTGAAGATGCCTTATGACATATGATGATTAGTCACAAACATTTGAATCTCCTCAACTTTCGTGTAGATTTCTTTGACCCACTTAAACTCTGTGTCAATCTGTTGCAATATCAAATTGAGTGAGTGGACAGCACATGGTGTTGAAAAAATGTAACCATCTTTACCCACCACTATAGAAATAGCTGGCTTACAATTTTTAGTGTTGTCTGTTATGACTTGGACAATTTTTTCGGGGCCCAATTTCAATGGATTCTATGAGAATATTGGCAATGAAAGTTGCTTCTCTCACTTGCCCTTGACAATCCATTGCCTTCAAAACATTGCCCCTTGAGGGGACATTGCAATGACATTGATTAGTGGGATATTTTTGGAATGGACACCTCTTTTGGCTCATGTATCCTTGATTGATCTCAATGATGCCTCCATTGAAGCTTTCTCCTTCACCAATAAGGTGGTTCACTCCTTTCCATACCTAGGACTAACATAATCATAAGGTGCATTGACAATGGCCATCACCATATCTTGCCAATATAGCAATTTAACGAGGTTGAAAGGAAGCCGATTGCCATTAATGCAATAAGCAATGCTTTCATTTGCAACCTCCTTCGCTTCATTTTGGAAGGTCTTTTCTAATGTGCCTTTTCATGCGAAGCATTCTCTTTTTGGGAAGATGGTGGCAATGCCATAGGAGGATGTGGGCCAATCAAGAGTGGGGAGTGGGCCAACCAACAAATATATGGTTGATAGTTGTATTACATGTATAATGCAAATACAGATATCATTCATTCTCAACCTCTATTCCAACTATATGGTGGGGTGGGTCTCGTAATAACTTTATCTGTTTCGTTGTTCGTTGCCAACCAACTGGACCTATCCATGAATGGAAGAAGGGTGCTTTAGATCGGGAAATGATTGATGGGCACTCATACCCATCATATTCGGGGAGTCAAGGATTTGCTATGATATGGAGCTTTCGAGATGCTGGTATCTGTTTGTGATTAGGGGGTTTTTGCAAGCTCTTCTTGGCAAGAGGGTGTACTCTTTTCTTTGATTTACTGCTTACCATGACAGCGTCCTCTTGTTCTTTAATATACACCATTATTTGTTGCTTTGGCAACCCTTATTGGAGCTCTTATACTTAGTTCCACATTGGCTACAATGCCAATGATAACCCTCACTGCTAGGAAGTTGTTCAATCATTGTTGTATGTTGCCGAAGTAGTGACGTTGCATCAAATTTAAATAAACTCACTGCATTTGGGGCAACTGAACTAGAACTATTAGCCATTTTGTATGAACCTAAAACAATTTTTTTTTTCAAATTAACAACCCTAAACTTTAAGAATAGACATTAGAACCCTATATTATGCATAAAGTTCAAAGAAAAATTCAAAACATCAAAAAAAGATATGAAACTTGAAATAAAATGAAAGATTCACTCACTTTTGATGATGAAATCTTCTTTGTGCAGCTGTTTCTTCCTTGTTGGTGTATGTTTAACTCTTCTATAGCCCTTTGAAAATAAATCAAGCAACCTTGAAAACCCAACAATGGTAGCTTGGAGGAAAAAATATAGTTTTGGTCTTTCATGTTTGTGAAATGAGTTCAGAAAAGTGTTATACCCTCAATGTAGGGCAAATTTGTGTTTTTGTGGTGTTTTTTTGTTTTATGGGCCTAGGGGCCACAGGTCCCCTTGGGTTTGCCCAGGGTACCACTTGGGCAGCTCAGGTCTCTCGTGGGTCCTTCATGCCCGGGGTTCCCAGGCGGTACCTAGGGACAAACCGGACCTGGACCCCATACTCGGACTGGGGGGGGCGGGGCGGGGTAACCCAATAACATAGCTTTGGACCAATCCATAGATGGGCGCATGGTCACAATTTTTACAGAACAGGGTGATGGTGCCACTGCTGCAGGGCAGCATGGAATGAGGAGATGGACTGTGAGTGATGGAGTACAGTGAACAATCAATGAACAGAAGAAAACCTAAAATTTTTGGCTGTTGCCAGTATGGACAAATTTAATGGGTGATTTAAAATCGATTTTTTAAGATTGAAATTAAATTTGCCAAAATTTGAATTTCTTCCTTGATGTTTGGCAAGCTCTGGTGACTTAGTGTAAATGTACAATGGTACCTGAAAGTGATAAAACTATCTGTGAGTAAGAAATACCTTGATATGCTTGAACTTTATTGGGCACTGTTTTTAGATACTTAAATTTAATAGTTTGGATTTGGAAGCTGTAAGAGCTTTAGCTATAAATTATTATGAGATTAGATTTGGGCAAATGACCTGCAACAGATTAAGGTTTTCTCTTCAGAGTGTTACTTTCTAAAATCTTCTGGTTGTTTAACATATGCCATTCAGCTGAAGTCAATTTCAAAGATGGAAACTTCTTTAACATGGTCTAGCATCCATAACTTAGGGCTGAAAAGGTCTGGAAAGGGTATTTTGTAAAGGTTATCAGGTTTGAAAATCAGTACCATGATTAACTTACATTCAACTTGAATGCTAGTACATTTGTGGGTGAAACATAAAAGATTTTTTTATAAGTTCTAAATGCAGAATTCTAACCCTCAAATTAGTGTAAAATAAGAGAAAATAACATGACATGCTTTACTTGTGGCATTTACAACTCTGATTAACTAATGAATAAAAGCAACAAGACTTGGGAAGATCATTTTGCAGAACTTGAGAAAAGAGATATATCCTTGGCCGTCACTAATTCGAGAATCAAAAAATTCTCTCTGCTTTGATTAAAAAATTCAAATGCCTAGAAGCTTGCAATTTATTTACAAAAACTGCATAACCCAGGCTGACAACATTGATTGACGTAATCATATTCGCTGTAATTTTAATTTTTAGATTTATAAATGCAAGTTTATCATTGTGCTATGCATTCTATCTAGTATCCTCCACTAGTCACACCAATCCACCTGCCCTCTGCTGTTTTTTCCCCTATTCTGCATTGTTCCATCTTCTAATTCAATGAATACTATGTTCTCCCTATCCTTGTGTTGTTATATCTCTCTTTCATTTGTCTATTTGGTGAGCCAAATACTGCTTTTTATAGAAACACACTCACTGTCAGCTATTGGTTCAAAGTTACCCTCTAAAACACCAATGCCAAGTGCATTGTAGCTCCCGTCCTCACTATTGGTTAATTTGATGTTTTCATTTGATTCCTTGTGATCCTCATACTGCTTCTTTTTTGCTTTACAGGCTCATTACTGAGGTGATAGTTCAAATCTAAAATGAAAATTAAGAATATAAAATTTAAAT
>VDFB02039990.1:0-12372 GCA_007258455.2 Sequoia sempervirens | reverse complement strand
CTTATGCCCAGATGAGACGTATTCCACAAAGCCCCTGATCCGCCAAAAGGGGAGCAAGTTCAAACCCATGATCTCTGTTCCATTCATGGCAGACGCCTTCGGAGAGTACTTGAAGTTTCCGTTCATTAGCAACCCTGTTCAAAATACACATCAATATTTCAAAATCTGCTCACCATGAGCAAAATCAAGCAGAACTAATTTGAGTTGCTTAACATTCTTAATGGGAGCTGCCAAACAGATGCAACAGAGAAATAGTAGACCATAAAAAACACAAAATAGAAATTTGAACATGGTGAAGAGAGTTTCCCTCACTTTTCTATCAAATGCAACAAACAGGTTTCCGCGCCGAACAGAGTTCATTTGCACGCCTTCTCACGGCCTATGCCAAAATGGGAGCTTTGTAACAGGGTATGGGTGTCCATCATCATTGCTGGAAATGCTCTGGTAGACATGTCTGCAAAATTTGGAAGTATAGACAAGAGACGTGAACTGTTTGACAGGATACCTCAGATAAATGTGGTCTCGTTGAATGTTAAAATTGCAGGGTATGCACAAAACGCATTCATTGAAAAGGATTTAAAAACTTTCAGTCGAATGTCATGGGTAGGTGTAAACCCAGACTCTACAATCTTTGCCATCATCCTTCCTGACTGTGCCAAAATGGGAGCTTTGGAATGGGGTATGGACATCCACCAGAGGATAAAGGAAACAAATTTTATCAGATGTTGTAGCTGCAACTGCCCTGGTAGACATGAATACAAAATGTGGAAGCATAGACAAGGCACGTGAACTGTTTGACAGAATACCCCAAATAAATGTGGTCTCATGGAATGCCAGGAATGCCATGACAGAAAAATGCTCAAGTTTTAGCTTAAGTTTTTTGTACATTCTGGTTCTCTTAAATTTTTTTATTTTAGATTATCAATACAGTCTAGACTGGTAACATTCTGATTTCACATAACTTTGCATCCCTAAGTTATTTGATTTTTTCTTTGCACTTATAAATTGCTTCATTCAGGACTTCTTTTTGCATTGGAAAAATGTGACTTATATTAAATTGAGTATTGCCTTTTCTTTTCATAAGTCATTTTGGGAGCTACTTTCTCGAAAAATACATAGTTCCTCAAGCCTTTAAAACATTAAATGAATATGTAAAGTTCGTTGAGGTCACTTAATTGAGTTGTGAAAATTGGAGGTGTGAAGTTTATAAATGTGAAGTGCAAATTTTTGTAAGTGGAGATGCAAAACGGTCACTTAATTGAGTTGTTAAAATTGGAGGTGTGAAGTTCATAAATGTGTAGTGCAAATTTTTGGAAGTGGAGATGCAAAACTTTTAAAAGCAGTAGGTTCAAAGTTTTTAAAGGTAGTAGGTGCTAAGTTTTAGATATTTTGAATATTTGGGCTGCAAAAAATTTACATAGATAAGATGTCAATTTTGGTTATTCCTTTGTTGAATATCTAATTGATATAAGGGGAACCCAATTCCTTTATTTAATTCAACAATAGAGTATTCCATGGTGGATAGCAAAAATAAGGGAAAAATCATAAAACAATTCTGATGGAAATGGTAGGGTAGTGTGACAAACCTCATGATTTGCAGCACCACTTCATCCAAAGGATGAGGTAGAGAATACCTTGCATAGCTTGTTTTAATCCTCATAACTTCAACCTTAAGAAATTATCTTAATACTTCTTCCCTATTCCTGCGATCCATATAAACCTCCCTCCCTCCTTGGATCAACCAAATATATGAGCAATACACTCCTTGAAAACATATCATTTAAATTCTCATATTGTTACCACTCTGGAATTCCAATTCCTATTGAACTCTACCAAAATCATGGGTTTGAAGCCATTAAACCTCTCCAAAGCCCTCCCCTTTCAAGAATATGCCAAACATTAAGGTCTCTTTTCACATAATCACACGAGATGGGGCTCTACTAAATTGAGATCCTCTCCCATGGCAATGGAGAGTTTTCCTAGCCAAAGATTTGTGGTCTCTTGTTTCCACCTCATCGCACCAAGTCCACACCTTTTATGCTAGGTTGAATTGTGCTCATTTCCACTATTCCATAAATAGAACCATAGAATCTTCTTTGTTCTTGAAGAGCCATCTTGATTAGTCCTCATTGTAGTCTCAATTTTCTTCATAATATGAGGGGTAGGGACCCCTTAAAAAAATACTTATGAAATATATTTTCTAGGAATTTATACACCTCGTGAGGGAGACCATCCTCCCCAACCCACCTACAATACCCAATATGAGAAACTCCACAATTAAAATTTATATTTTCATAATACTTATGTCCTCAAATTTACATAATCATTGGATCTAGGTTAATCTATGCTTATTTATATGCTTCTTATTTGTTTAGCCTGGACCACACTTAAGGAAAACTCATTTTCCAATACATTTTTGGTGAACTCGATTTATCTTGCATATAGCTATATATCTCTCTCTTTCTCTTCTCATATATCTCTATCTTTGGCTAAATAACGGATCCTGAAAATCGAATTGATCTCCGAAATGTTCGATCTCGATCTGAAATTTTGATCTTTTCCTTTGATTCAAACATAACATGAGCCTTTTGGTAAAGGAGATTGATTATCTTCCTAATTAAAAGGTTTTATTTTGTTGTGTTTGGATCCCTTTTTGTGGTGCATAGCTAATTTGAAACTATCGCTTAAACATTGATGAGTGGCACAAGCTTCCATTTCACTTAATCAAATGAAATTTAATAATGATGAGTGGCTGCGAACAAAGCCTAAATTTGCTCGTGACCGTATTTATGCATTTTTCTGTAAAATATAATTAAATATATAGGAAGACGGTAATACATGAAAGGAGAAGATTTCTGGCCGAATGTTTAAAATTATTAATTATACTATTAAAATGTAATAATCCAAAATTTAAAATACAAACAAAAAAAAAAGTTGCATTTCAAAATAATAATACAACAAGAGCTCAAGGTTTGCAATGACCACTTGTCGCATATAGCAATTAATTATCAAATTATATTTTCCAAATTTACTAAGGTTGATCCATTTCAAACAATATAACTATTCCAACCAAAAATTTGGCATACTCAATTGCACACAAAAAGTGCAATAGCTAGTTTTTAATTAAAATAATAGAAATTTTAAAAACAAAATTCATTTCTAAATAAAAACATAACAAAAACGATTAGAAATACAAACCTTAAAAAATCTTCTATTTTGGTGAAAATAACTACCCAATAAAATTCAGAAACACCATATCTCATTCTTTTCTATTCGATCTTAAAACAAATCAAAGAACGCCGACAAGTGAAGCTTGAAAAGCTTCTACAGCTCTTGACCCAGATCAACGGCCAAAAAAAAAAAAAAGAGCAGTCCGAGATCAGCTCCTACAGGCCCAACAACAAATTCTGGACCTGAAGTAGTAGTCGAAGCCGAAGCAGCTGGACCTCACCATCTAACCAAAGACGGTGGAGGAGCTTAATCAGAATAGTGCCAAGCTATAGGCAAGATTAAAACAATTTCGCTCCGAGCTGTCTCGATTGAATCTGCAGCTTTTACGTTTGGAAACTTGGGCAGTCTAGGCAGTTATTTTCCTTTTCTGAGAATAGTGAGAAAAAGCAGCGCAGGGCTTAATGGAGAAAACGCAGGATATATTAGGCAGTCAATGAAGCAGTTGGTTCCGAGAAACGCAGGCGTAAAGAGAGTAGAATTTTTGAACTTGTTCTTTTTGAATGGATACTCTGTTGTTTGCTACACCCTTACCGTTATTCTGCAAGAGGCCTCCAACCAAATTAAAAACGTTTCAGTTGTGTCACATCAATAACTTAAAACACATTCATTTCGAGTCAGTTGGATTTTCAGTCTTCGGTAATCCACAGAGGCGCAGGCAACTGCAGGCTTTAGGGGTTTCCAAACCAGAAGCAGCAACCCAAGCAATGAATCAAACACCCGCAAGGTAGGCAGTTTATTTATTTTTGTATTGTTGGTGTTTCTGATATATGTAATAAGCATGGCAAGTATGGTGCTGATAAACTTAAGTGGTGTATTGAAAATTATGAGTTGCTGTTTGTGCTTTTCTAGTTTAATTAGCATTCCCTTGTTTTTATGAGACGGGGCTTTGTAAGTCGTCAATCATACAAGAAAGCCTTGTTGAAGCAGAGTGGTTGAAACTTAAAGTTATCAGCCAAGTTTTATGGACCATTCTAGATAGCAAAAAGATTGGTCCAATCGCATATGCAATGGAATTATCAAGATCAAGTCGTGTCCACAATGTTTTTTATGTATCTTCTCTCAAGAAGAAATTGGGTATGCACGTTCATGTTCAAACTGAGCGACTAGGCCTAAATAAAGAAGTAATCAACAGGAAGAATCTACCACAGGATGATGCATCCTGGGAAAAATGGACTATCCTAACTAATATTTAAAGGGTGTGACCCATCACGCTTATACCTCGTTAGCACCTATATAAGGATGATATATGTGTTGTAATATAACCCTGTGCATAATGAGTGTTTAATGTAACTTAACATTATTTTGTATATATCTCCTCTATTCTCTGCACCATAGTAGGAAAGAGTTTTGAGCCCTTTTAGAGAAATAGCTAAGAGCGTGGGATTTTGCGTTCTCATTCTGTATGTGTGATTCTCCCCATGTAATTTCTTGAAAGAAGGTTTTGCATTGCTAGAGCTTGGGGGAGCATTGAAGGAATGGGAGCTAGGGTTTGCCAATTTTCTTGCCTGCCCTTTTGTTGTACTCTCCTTTTTGTCACACAGCTTTACTCAGTAACAATCCTATATATAATAATTTTATTTTATTAATAAATTCCTCAAGCTTTTTTTGATTGTCTTGGTTTAAGATTCCACATACTAGATAATGATTGCAAATATCTTTTTTGTTGCACCTAATATCATTATATAGCGGGTAGGTTGATAGGGAATTTCTTGTACTTTATTCAAGTTAAATGTCTTGCAAGTACTTTGTGATTTTTTGTCCCAAAAATTGTCTTTATATCTATAGTACTATACATATATGCATGTGTGCACATGGAATCAAACTTGGAAATGCTTCCAATACTTCCAACCTTTTTTCAGGAATTTCAAGAAGTATTCTGAGTTAGAATTGAGCTTTTCAGAATATTCTGAAGTTTCTTATTTTGTCTCAATGAGCCTCTGAATGTTTCTGCTCCCGTTTCTCAGAATTTCAAGAAGTTTACATTGTCTAGATTTCACACTTTCCTATTCTAGCCATCCCTACTTCTGATTCCCTGTTTCCAAAGTTTTCAAGAAAGTTGGGGCAGCTTAGATTGTAACCTTTGAAATGGTGAGTGTATTTATTTTTGTCGTTGCTATATACCATCTACTTATTTTCAACATGGAAATGATGGGTGGCTTTTTTCTTTTTATATTTGCAGCGAGGATTTCTGTACTAGTGTCATTGGCCTTAGTGACACTGTTGTGGGAGTCTTGGGAGGGGGACAGTTGGGAAGGATGCTTTGTCAGGCAGCTTCCAAGATGGGTGTGAAGGTGGCAGTGCTGGATCCTATGGAAAATTGTCCTGCAAGTGCCATTGCCCATAAGCATGTTGTGGGCAGTTTCAGGGACACTAATGCAGTCCAAGAATTTGCCAAAGTGTATGATTATTTTTTTAAACCTAATTGTTATTATGAGAGTAATACCTTTTGTTTTGCTTCTTAAGTAGTCTTTTGCAAGTGCCATTGCCCATAAGCATGGTGGGCAGTTTCAGGGACACTAATGCAGTCCAAGAATTTGCCAAAGTGTATGATTATTTTTTTAAACCTAATTGTTATTATGAGAGTAATACCTTTTGTTTTGCTTCTTAAGTAGTCTTTTGCATTTATGTCTTGTTTTCGGTTGCTACAATACATGAACTATCAATAGGTGTGGAGTTCTGACAGTTGAAATTGAGCATGTGGATGTTGAGACATTGGATGTACTAGAAAAGCAAGGAATGGATTGCCAACCCAATCCCTCAACAATTCGGCTTATCCAGGTAAGCTAGTTATGAATAAATTTTTGACTTGATAGCTTTTGCAATCTTGGTGGTTTAGGAAATTGTTGTTACATATTCTGGGCCATGGGATTGCACATTTATTTTAATATGTTGAATTTCCCATTCTAATAATTATGCTTTTTTCTTGGAGTAAGTTGTTATGGATGTTACAAAGAGAAATACCATTTTATCTTCTTTCCTGCTCTGCTAATTGAGATTGGAAAATGTAGACGTGAAGACTTAATAAAATTCTATTGAGTTGATGACTTATTTTTCCAACAATCCACAGAGGAACATACTGCTATGAATTTCTTTTAGATGGCTTAGAAATTTGGCAAACAAGGAAGAAAAAGTATATTAGGTTATCAAACATTTTCATTAATTAATATTTCATGTCTTTCAAGGTTGATGGCGTTGTTGTCACTAAGAGATTCCTGCATTATTTCTTCTTTCAATAAATGATTTACTGGAAAATAATTTTGTGTTATATTCCTTAAAGCAAACCCTGATGCTCTGTGAATTTTCAAATACGGATAACTGAAAAACGCAGCAGCCAAATAATTTGAATGGAAATGAGCACAAATCTTCTCTTAACCCGTTGATGCTGATGGGCTGCAATTTTCACAAAATGTGCTTTCTAGTTTTATAAGGTTATTGCGGATGCCCGTTTTGATGTCCACACCTAGGCTGTTAGGGTGTTTAAGCTTTTTTACAGGCGAATTTTTATTTTGGTATAGAATTTAACTGACCAATATTTGCCAACCTATTTTTAGGAGTCAGGATGGAGATGATGTGATTATAACAATCTACTGGCAATTTGTGATGTGTAATCTAAGACAGGAGTTGCTTGAGCATATTTCCATAAAATAACCTTATCCTCTGGCCCTGATGTGCTGCATAGAGTTTAGACATTTCTGATATACCATCTATGATACCCATTTGCAATTGTTTTCCAGAAACATACATTTTTATGGTGGATAACAGTGATTTTGTGGTCTACTTTAAATATTCTATGAATGATGCAAGTTTAGCTAACATGCAATATAATCAATTAAAAAATTGTATTGACATAAGAGAAATAATTGCAAAGGATGGAAGTTTTAGAATTTTGTCAACCCTTTGAGAGTTACAACAACAACTGAGTTTGAGAATGAACTTTCTATTTTTGTCAGTTGATTTGTACAAATAGTCTAGTGATTGAATAGCTACCTTTTACAAAACTGCTGTTGAGAGAACACAGAAACCTTCATAAAGATTAAACATTGACTATGCACAGAAAAAAGATAGTAAAACTCAGTTGATAACAGAAGATTTTCTCTCTGCTGTTATATTCATCTAATCAGCTGGTTCAGGAATTATAACTTACACTTATTGTTTACTTACAAACTTTTGAATGTCTTCTATGTAGATTGTGCTAAGATATTGCAAATTTTCAAAAGCTAGCCCCACGCCCTTTGTCTCATCCTTGTAGTGCTTTAAATGAGTGCAACTGGAGTTTGTTTGTAGTCATTCACATTAAGAAACACAATAAGTTGGCACAAAAATGCCTCAACAACATCTTTGTGCAATACAATCTTTGCTTTTGTGCAAAACGTGGGGGACACAATTGCTCAAGAGCTGAAAGACTAGGATGAGATTGATTTGTATAGTAGCTAGACTATTTAGGATGAGAACACCTATGTTTATAGATGTTGAGATTGTTGATTTTCAGAGGGAAGTAGAGGAGGGTGTAGTATAAGCAATATTTGTTAGATTGGATGACATCATGGGAGATGATGATGTTAAGCCATAGGAGTCATTACCTTCTAGTACCAGGGTGGAGGCGCAACCAATTGCAAGTAGTACACTCCAAATTATTACTAAAATGTATATGGGGAAGAGGAAATTGTGAATGTAAAGACTACCCCCAAAATTTTTCAAACTAGTCACTCTTCCCTTCTACCACTGATTTTTTTGTCAAATATTTTGCATGCTTGTGAATGGAATTTTTTTCTGATTTTGTGGAATTAGAACCAATGTGTTTGTTTGCTCAAAATTAACTTTCACTACCACATTTGAACATTCATTCAAAATATAAATGACTAAACATTTTGAATTAACCAGAAACACTATGATTCATTCATTGACTGTAATTATAACAACAATTTTCAACACATACATTGCATAGAAATTCCTGTCCTCAACTCCTGAAGGAAATAATATCAACAGCAGGACTGCCTGCCTACAAAAATTGCATCACCTTCATAATACACACTCGACTCACAAAATCTGTCTGTTTCAGTTCTATTTTGAATATATCATTCCTGCTACAGCAGCTGCATTGTAAGTCTGTTACAAACCCACATGAATTCCAACCTAGAAGAACTCCAGAAAACACCATGACCTCCTTGTATATTCATGCCAGCTATGAATAATGGACAACAATTACTTTAAAGATGGGTCTGCGGTTATAAGAGACACTCAGTCTGTATTACACATAACACACCACTCTTCCAGTATAGTCTTTGACCCTTTAAAGAAACTTAGAGGTTTTGAGTAATAATGACTCCCTTACTAATGTTGTGCTGCCAACATACCCAACCACTCTCTTTCTAATGTCTGCACTGCCAATAAACCGACCATTTGCTCCAACCCAACTAAGATTTAAACTGTACGACACTTGGCTTACAAAGGAGTGAACGGACACTTCAATAATATGCGACTCACAAAGAAAGGTGAAGATTTGTTTCCTTTTTACTGAGCCTGGAATATTTAATCCTTCATTGACTCTTAATCTGACCATTCAGAAAAACCATGTAATCCTTTCCCTTAACCCTTAACCCTTCATATTTGTACATTGCCATTCTTATGGAAGCTCATAATGTCCTGTACAGAGTTTTCTTAAACATGCGATATGTTGGGAAAAGCTAGCATGGCTTTAAAAAAAAAATTAATCACTTGATCCCCCCTTCTAATCATAAAGTACATGTTGTTCTGGAATGAATGTATGGCCAGGCAGTATACAAATATATATATATATATTTTAAAAAAGAACTGAACTTCTGTATATCAAAATTTATCATCACCAACATTCCACTGAAACTCTGCAAATTTAAATGTTTCCTTAGATACCTGAATTTTTATTCAATTTCTGAACTCATAGAAAACTCCATTAAAATAACCTCAAATAAGCTCCAGCACAACCTCTGAATAAGACTGTTAGCAATCACCTAGGAAGTATATTTCAATTTTGAAGACAATATTCTTCATGGAGGATTCCGTCTCCATAAAGTTCAGCAAACAACAGCAAAGAACCACTTCTCTCCAAAATTCCTGTCTATCCCAAAAATGTGCTCCAAAATTTGCTTTTCCCTTTTCTATCCGTAACTCCCATCCTCAATTCTTGAAATTCCCTTTTTTCTTCTTTTTAATATAAATCTCATGTCATTATTTTAAATTCCCAACATAAAAATATTAAATTCACTCTTTTTTGGAAAAACACCTTATGTCCCCCCTTTGAATATTATTTTAATTAACACTAAGTTAAATATTAAACTTAACTTAAAACATTAGCATTTAATTAAAATAATATATGTCCGACTACAACTCGAGAGGGGACATTACAGTGAATTGTAGTAAGTTGCATGGATATGTAACTTTTGATGGTGATTTTCAATTAATCATAATAGATATTATTTTTATTAGCTGTTGTATTCACATAATGGTGCAATGTTGTACTCTTTTTGCACTTCCAAATTTGAAGGGTTTCTTCTTGGGCTTAGGGGGAAACTCCAACATCACCAACAAGTTTAAAGAAGGGTGTTTGGGATGTGTTTTGGCATGACAAGATTGATTTGAGTATTATACTGTGAAAGTTTAGAAGGATTTAATTGTTCATTAGATTGTGGAGGATAGAGAAGATGGTAGAGGGCAGTCATTGTTGCAGTCATTTGTTGTACTAGCTCTTCCAATTTAATACCAGAGGGTAGTAGATCATTTGCCACTACCAAAAACTGGTTTAAGCTCATGGGGTTCCATGGAAAATTCTTGAGTTTTATAGGCTTGTTTATTCTATTTTTGCAAGTTAAATGTTTGATTTGCTCACAATATTCCTACCTCTTTAAATACCTCATTTTTTAAGCAAGTAAAAAGGTGGAAATAATTTTTAGTTTGTTGACTTCTATAAAATTTATGGATCACTAAGCCACCTTGCTTTTTTGCAAGAATTTGCCATTTTAGTTTCTAACTACACAATATGCACCCTTTGGCCATTCACCCCAATTTACCACCATACATTTCTTGAATTTCAAGTTAGTCGTTACATGGGTTCCTCTTTTGTGCCATTTTTCCAATTTGCCATTGTCTCTTTTCCCCTTTTTTTAATGTCTTGTCCGTGGTTGTGTTGATCATGTTTTCTTGACCTATATGGTACTTTTGCTATCATAAAAAACATGTCTTTCAAGTGCAGAATTGTGTGAATCATGCTTTATTGCCCTCTATACTACTAGGTCAATGTTTGCCTTTTGGCCTTCTAGTTTTCAATCATGAGAATTGCACTTTTGTAGCTGACATGATAATTTTGTCACTTTGCAGATTTTCCCCCCTCAGTCTTTGATCATGTGCTTTGCACTTGTTTGCCATCCACGCCACTTTGGCATTTTCAATGAGTTGGTCCTTGCAATTAGAAGTCACATGAATCATAATTTTGTGCCATTTACACCGCTTTGCCATTTTTGTCTCTTGGCTTTTCCTAGACAAACTTCATGCATATCACCCTTTTGACCACTTAGAACCCTTTTTACACTTAGTAAGAAATCACACATTTTGGCCTCTTCTGTCACTTTTTTCCCCTCAGCCATATCTTTGTTCAAACTCTTTTTTTGCCTTGCTTGAATGTTCAAAAGATCTTGTTGTGGCATTGAGGTAAAACTGGTTAGAGTTCAAAAATACACAAAACAAGGCATGAGGATTTAAAGAAGAGGATCAATGTTTTCAAATTAAGAGTGACTAAGTAAGAAAAAATTCATATGAGTACAACACACCTCAAACTAGTTAAAGGATGTTTACAAAATTGTCATCTTGAAATTTGAAAACAATAGTCTTCTTGGATTTTCTCTTCCTAGACAACAATATATAGACCATCGATCTAAAATTTGTTAGACTTGTGATTACTTATTAGTTTTTCAATAGGCTCGATAGGGTGAGTAACTTGCCTATGACTTATGAGCTAATTCAATGGAAAAACTCACAAATTATTGAGCGATTTTCTTCTTGGGACTCACTTAGACCTAACAAGAAGATCTGGAAACAAAAGACCTACATAAAACCTGAAATATTTAATTTCCTTGTCATTTTTGTCTTCAAAAATTTGAATTTGAATCATGTGAAGTGATTGTTGGGTGATTGGGAGGATTTCTTATGAGTGAAATGTGATTTAATAGGTATTTAGTTTGGTTTCAATTTCTTTTTCCTTTCCTATTTGAAGATCTTGTTGGTTAGTTTTTTCTTTTAATGCCTAGAATCTAGATTCTCTATAGCGTGCAAGGTAAGGCATTATGCAAGATGACAAGGAGCTTGCATGAAAACATCGCTAATTGTGTGCCATAAAGGGCAAGGTGAGTTGTAATTATTGTGGGTTTAATATGAGAGGAGGTATCAATTGTCTCGAATACTAGCTTGCTCAAATGGTTGGTTGAGATGTTAAGTTGTGTGTTTAAGTGGAGGAAGAAGTACAATGAGAAATGAATGGACTACTTTAAATCTATGATGAGAAGAAAATTGGAAAGAAGAGGACGAGGGAAGTAGTGCATTAGCAATGAATTACAAGCCACCCTTGATATATTAGGAGAGTCTTTTAATGGCATGTGGATTCAATGTTCCTTCAATCATACTAAGAGAGTTCAAGCTTAATTAATTTCTCTAGCTTCTTCAATATTCACAATGTTCTAGGTGCATAACCTTCACTTGAAGGTATTGCTAGGAATTGAAAGAAGCTCCATGAGTGAGGGTGATGGTTGCAAGATTTTGGTGCTATAGTAATATACCATTTAATGTGGCAAATAACTCATATTGGGATGCATTGTTGATTTCCAAATTAGGGTTTACGATGCCAACTATGCATGATTTTAATGGGACATTGTTAGAGGAAGGCGAAAAAATACACACCTAATAGTAAAGACCAAAAGACAATATCTTAGAAAAAAGGGGCTTAGTATTTTATTAGATGGAATGAGAGATGACATAAATAGGACCCCAATTAACTTTCTAGTGGTTTAGAATGGCATGTTTGTGTTCTTGAAGTCTGTAGATGCTTCACACAATAAAGAATGCAGATAATTTGTGCATTTTGTTAGAGGTAGTGGTGCAAGAGGTGGGAGTGGAGAA